>CAJNOL010000578.1:16719-29019 GCA_905250125.1 Rotaria sordida | reverse complement strand
AAGAATAATGATGATGCTTTCAAATGAGGTTTGTTTTCTTCTAATTATGCATTTTTTTTAAACATTACAACAAATAATGTTTTTTTTTTTTTTTTTATTTAAGTCAATTATGAAAGTTCGAAGTAATCTTTTTTAACCTTATTTATATGATATAGAATTTTGAAAAGATCTCGATTATTACGATAAATTTCACTCGTTTGATTTTATCAACCTGGATTTATTGAAATTATTTTATTATTCTAAAGCTATTTGCGAGACACTCTCTACGTGAGGAGAAAAGTAATAAGAATAAAGAATTTCTTGATAGAAAGAGAAAAAAATTACGTTTTTCTCTCTACCCAAATTCAAGTCGATTAGGTTTATTATTTTCTTAGAAAATCGTTGGATTCGAGATGGACCTCAATTTCGATCATAACTTGTTTTATACCCTAACTGAAGCATTATATTAGTTTACAATCATCGAAATACACGAGACGTGACAAATTGGATTTTCTAAGTTGTCGGCAAACTTTCAGTAGAACTAAAATATCCAGTTTACTAAGAAACTAAACGTTAACCAATAGTTATCTCAAAATTTTCTATGTTTCAATAGTGAAGTGGTACACTCTCTAGGTTTTTTTTCTCAGTCATATATGAGTTTGCTCTCAGAACTCCATGAACGCTGATTTACGTGCGGAAAATCGTAGTCGATATATGTTTTTTTTGCTTGGAACGATGTGTCAAATTCTAATGGATTTGGAAAGAAATTTATATGAGGCATATACTAATATCATTGCTACTGGGATTCTCAATCTTATGAGTTCATTAACAGATAAGAAACAAAACGAAATAAACTTTGATTGATTAGACAAAAATCTAGAGTTAATCTTCGATTTATAAATGAGACATTTCACAATTTTAAGTGATGAATCGTTCACATACCATTAAAATAATAATAAGTAAGACCAACATTATTATCAGTATTGGTTTTAAGTGAAATATAGCCTCGCATGATTTGACCGATTAACATATCACACTGTGAAATGACACATGTTACCGTCAAAGTTTTCCTTTGTGCGTTGGTTAGCTCAGCTAAAATGAATCTCTGTCTGTTTGTGAATCTTTGATCAGAAAATGGTTTATATATAAATGTTATTCCGTTTTATTTATTTATCGTAAGCGTCCATACAAAGTTATATTGATCCAGAATATTAAATATAGAGACTTTTTCGATGAAATTATTTCGAATGAAAAATAAAGAGAGAAACTTGAATAACGCTGTAGGTGGTTCAGTCTTTTATATTGATATGTGACAATAGAATCGTAATGTCTTATTATTTTAAAAGAAAAACGTCTTTTCAATCTTGTCTCTGTCAACAATTATTTATTTATGTGTGCCAGTTGTCTCTAATTGCTCTGTGGTGGTCCTTTCACGATTAACGCCTATATTAAATAAATCTTTTTGATAAAAGAAAAATGCAATTTTTTCTCTCGTACACTTCGAATCCTTGCTTGAAATTGAAAAGACATGCCTTTTTTCTCGGTTGACTAAATCTGAGAATGTTAGATAAAATTCGATGTTTTTAAATGTCTAATCGATTTAAAACGATTATTAATCATTTTTATAACAATTTATTTATCAATGCAACAATATCAATATTGAAATACTAATCAAATATGGTATCAAGTTTTTTTTATTATTCTAACAATTAATCAATGGAATTGAACATTGTTAATATGTGGTTTCATATTATCGAAAATAAAGACAATATAATTAATATGTTTATATTAGAAATAAATAGATCAATTTTCAATTAAATCAAATAATAATAAATGTAAGAGTTTGATATAATATTTTATATCTATATTATTATTAAATAATTGAAATAATAAATAAACATTGTCTTGTTATAAATAGAGATATTGAAGTATGTCGTTAGTTATTTGAAATGAAAAATAAACTATTAAGATTTAATTAGATTGTCCTAAAACAAAATTATATAATAGATTAGCATCAATAATCTATTCAAAGCAATAATACAATATATATAAATAAGATTGTATAAAATCTTTTCATTTATCTAAACAAATAGTTTCTAATGAGAAAAAAAATAGTGAAACTATTAACCAAGTTTAGTATAAATGAAAAAATATAAAATAGATGATAATTTCAATATTCAACTTATAGAAAAAAATTTTCGATCTATTATTGAAAAGTTTAATCAGCAAGTAAATATAAAACAAAAGTTAAAATTCTTTTGAATTATTTCAATTGTGAGATTTGTTTCTATTTGTCAGGTTGTTTTTTATTTGATTAAATCATTCTAATCAATATAATGTATTTTCGAGTGAATAGTTTATATAAAACTTCTTGATGATTAATATTTGAAAATTTGATTTGATTTTGATAATATATCAAAATAGATAATCAATTTAAACTTGTTTATTAAAAGTAAATTCGAAATAGACAAGATAGATTTTTATCAATGGATAAACAATTTAAACGAAAAAAAAAATCGAATTATTCTGCATTATTTATCATTCATTGTTAGTTTATACTATTTTAGTTAGTATTAAATAGATTTTGATAAAATAATTTCTAAAATTGTTTTTTCAACTTTTAATCTCTCAATATAGAAAGATTTATTCTGATAGAAATCGTAGATAAAAAATATCGGCGAATGTTATTAGAATTAGTCTATTACAAAGAAAAAAAAAAGTTGCTACTAAATAATGATATTGATTTAGTCTTCTCGTATTAGATTTGTGAAGAATGAAATTCTCTTCTATAATTCTTGTCAGATTGATATATTCGAAGAACAAATCTGTCGGTATCATATTAGCATCCACGAAAATAATCATAGTCTCAGTGTGATAGACATCAATGATAAATGTATGAAAAAAGTTCTAGTTTGAATTTAATATGTAGTATGTTACAACGTCGATTTTTCTTATAAGTCTTAACTATATGCTTAAAATAAAGGTTTATTCATCAATTTTTTTGTTGATTGTTTTTATGAAATTTTGTTGTTGATAAAAAAAGAAAAGAAATGCGTAGTAGTGAGTTTATTTTTATTTCTTTTCATCAGTGGATCCATATTCAAAACTGAAGAACAAAAAAAAAAATAATTGAAATGTCACTATGCCCGCGCGTTTCTAACCAACACTCGACGAATGAATAAGTATTAAAAAAAAAACTACCATTTCACAATGATGAAATGGAGAAAAAAATTCATGTGTTTCATATTCATTAATCACAATAAACATTTTCATCATTCAATGTTAAAAATATCAATTTTTTTTGTCTATTTCATTATAAGAAAATGAGTTTTTTTCGCATTTCTTATATAGAACTCAGAAAAGTCATGAATTTTTTTTTGACTTCACGGTCTGTTGTTATATTTAAATCAATTGGTTTTAATTGTTCGAAAATCCAACGAATATACTAAAAGTTTTTCTCTAGTATTTTTCAAATGTTAAACATTTATTTTAAGACTTTCAATCTACCTTTAGGCAGATTAATAGAGAAACAATACGATGGACATATATGCTTCGAGATAAATAAAAGAAAATATTCGCTTAGATTTTTTCAAAAAATCGTACACACCGAACAATCTTTCGACAAAAACATCAATAAAAATACGTTTATTTCTTAATAAATTGCAGTTTTTTTTTTGATGCCAAAACGTATTTATAATTGATAAAAGTCTTTTTTTTTGTCCAAATATAATTTGAGATACGTCCTTTGACGATCGCATTCTAAGATTGTTTGAACGTAGGTTTTCGCAAAATAAAAGTGTAAAAATATTCTTGAAAACAAGTTTCAGAAGAACACATTTTATTCAAACTAAAAAACAAATTTTTAATTATTGTTTTATATTAATTTTTATTATCTATGGAATAGAATTGAGTTTAAAAAAATTTTCTTGAAATTCATTCGTCAATTGATTTTGTTTTGATCATTTTGATATTAAAAATAAAAGTCTCTATGTTTTACTTAACTTGTTCTTTTTTTTTCTGATAACATCATTCGAATCTTTCCCCAGTGTTTTTTTTAAATTGAATATTCGAGAGAATATTTAGCCTTTTCATCATAAATATATTCTTTTAGTCGAATATACTTCATCCTTCAAGTTTTTCTTTGTATTCAACTTTTACTGTCTTCTATTAATTTTTGTCGTCAAACATTATTTTTCAATTTATAGATGCTTTCATTACACCTTTGCCCTTTCTTTCAAGATTAATACTTGAAGGTATATATGAGTATACAAATATTTCTCTGCCATTGTCTTCGTACTCTTTAGAAACGTCGAGAAGTTGCGTAGAAATAAAAAACAGAATATTTGATGGGATTTTTATGTTGTTACATAGTTTGTGTGTTGATCGAAGGAAAAACTCGAGATTTTTTTATTTATTACTATTCGTTGCTTGATCATGAGACATATCCATGTCTATTTTAGTATCAAGGACAACTTTCGACTGCATCGAACATCGAAAGGGGTTATATTCTCGCTTGAAGGAAACTTCTGTTTGTGATTATTCATCAAGAAAAACGTAAAATAACTTGTCAAGAGGCGTACTTCAAATACAGAATATAGTGAAATATTTTTGTGTCCATCTCTTTCAGTTCCATTAAAAAGAGAATGATTCATTTTTAATGCATTGATTTATATAGAATGAGAATAAACAAAACCTATGACAATCAACACGGCAAAAAAAATAACGTACACCTTATTTTTTGTTCGAAACGAATATGCTAAATCAAACAATATTAATTCTTTAGAAATCTATTTAGAGAAAAATAATTAAGAAAATCTTGAAGATAAATCCTATAGACTATTGAAATTCACAATAAATATAAGAATTTATTTTTCTTTTAGAAATTCTATCAATATCAAAGAGCTTTCCTCTACCGTTCAACATCGGATAGATTTTATCGATTGAAACGAGATAGATATTTTGCCTTGTTACATTTATATATCTATACTAGATTTATATCCAAGGAAAATATCTCAAATAATCATATATATTATATATATATATATTTTTAAAATTGAATATTATAATCATAGTGTTTTCAAAAGAAAAAATTGTTTTCTTATTTATTGTTCACTTTTCAAAAACTTTTTTTACTTCATCAAGTTTACATATTGATCATATTCATAACAACAAATAAAATACAATTATTCACATCGAATCGTGCAACTCAGGAAAATAAAACGAATGAAGAAAAAAAGAAAGAGAAAAAGAGAAAAAGAGAGAAAGAGAGAGAGAGAGATCGATTCTATAAACAGTTCCACATGTCACTTTTTCTCGATTAAACAAACTCGAATAACAGAAAAAGACAATTAATTTTCACAGGTAACCATTCATTTCTTCATTTTCAGATTTTTTGAGCTGATTTAAAGAGTAAACCTATTCTTATTAAAAACAACGAATTGATAAATGGAAACGAACTTCTTCCTAGAAAGAACAACTGACTTTAAGGCCAGTGTTCGACACACAATATTTTCAAGAAGTAACTATATGAGAGCAACAAGGTTGATATGACCTACAAACCTAGCTTAGTCATTTTTCTTGAAATAGCTTTGGCCTTTCTGGCTTCTATATCCTCCCATGAGATTTAAACGAATTTCTTCAAAATTAACTATGAGTATCAACTCAGTCATGCTGAAATGCGAAGTGGCTTTTATCAAAATCTGGCTTTTAGGTCTCAAACAGAACTTTTCTCACCTAAGCAAACCGCTAAAAGCTCTGAAAAAAATGTTTTTTTTTATATGTAACTTTCCAAGTTGTATCATAATTCAGATGAATTAAGATCACCATAAATATTCAATTATTTTTAATGGGGAATTATGGACAGGATAAGGATAGAAGAAGTAAAAGCACTTTTCGTCCAAGAGTTCTTGCGTGAACTATATACTTTTGAACTGAAGTGATTCTACCTTAGTTAGAGGTAGTTTTTCATGCTATATCTTAATATACCATTGAACCAATCAATAAAGGCCGATATCAGATCGAAGAGTGTGATATACGATCGAAAATATCCTCTTTTTTTTAATATTATTCATCGATTTGTGCATCTTTCTAATTAATGTCATTCAAATCTTTTCGTGATCATATTTATTGAAAACATGCTTAGACACTTTTATTATAGAGTAAGAAAAAGTTTTTGTCGCAAGAAACACTTCGTTCTCGCGCTATTAGATAGACAAGAAATGAGTATGTTTTACAAGGAAACAGGAAAACACTGTTTCATTGAAAAGATTATACTCAGCAAGGCTCAAAACGGGCCACATTTTTATGGCCCGCCCAACCCGATCCAGGTCCGAACGAAACTTTTGTATTACACATTTGTTTCCTCAATAAAATTTATAGACTACTACAGTGGTTGCTTATGTACTGAGGAGTAAATAGCCGGCCTTATTTTTAGTTTAATTAGCTTAGACTGTGGGACTAAAAATAAAATTAATATACAAGAAATTGAATTGCTTCTTAAGTGAAACAAATACAAATATTCAAGATTGTAGAACTCCATAATGTTCATTCTACATAGCACGATATCCTCTATGGTACCATGTCTTAATTGAGTTACACTTATGGAAAATTCACTGCATTTCTTAGTAGAGATATTTTTTTTCTATTTTGACCATACAGTGAGCTAGCTAGTGGTCAAAAGTAATTTGTGAACAAGAAAAAATTTATTGATACCTAAAGTTTGAAGATGAGTCTCCCAATTTAATCGTTTAGAAATTTTTCGATCCCCTAATAGACTATGTTCTACTGTACTCTAACTCACAACATCATCAACCTTGTGCGAACAATTTTCCATGGAATCCTACACAAAATCCATAGAATTACTCTGTTTTCCAGAAAATGGTAAACTTGCTATGAATTCAGTGCTTAATCAAAAGTGAAGGATTAGATAAAGTGTTGTTTAAAGTTCCTGTGCTGGGTGACGGTTTATTTTCGACACATTTTTCTGCGAATCATTTCCGCTTGTTCATTAGTACCGTTTTTGCAACACAGAACTTCACAAGCAAACGCGAAATATGACTGAGCTAAACAATTATTCGAGTTGATTATGTTAGTCATACCTCTCAGAGACTTCAAAAATAAAAAAGAATCACAAGTTTTATATTAAAAACACGAAAAATACCCCATTGTTGGTGATGAGACGGACATTAGTTTTGACGTACTTCAAATTTATCGACTACAAGCAACATTTTAACGAAAGAAATGCAACGACTGTGATTTTGAATCAAAGTAACAGATTTTAATTGATGAAAAAATATTCATGACAATTTCGAGTTCCTAAAATGAGCATATAGTTTACTAGAAAATTGAAAAAAAACAATAAAAATGTCGAGCCGGGACGGACGGCTCGTTTCGAGTCCTATTTGGTATTGACATGGGCAAATTGAAGGATAAGGCAAAAAAGAGCAGAATAAAAGAGCGTCGAGGAAAAGCCAATTTAATGTGTCGATATAGTAATCATTATTTTATTTCGAATAACTATAATGAGCTGATTTATATGAAAATTTGTCTAAAGTCAATCATTCTAGCTCGTTAATAAACTTGCGAGATCTGCTATGACGAATGAATACTTTCTCAAGGTTCGAATATAGATGAAAACTAAGAGGAAAAGTGCAAATTCGAAACCCCCAGCTTCTCAGCATCTTTTGGTACTGAAAGTTCGTAGTAGTAGGGGTGTACAGCTCACACTCGAGACAGCGGTTTCTCGGCTATTCTAAGGAGAAAACATACCAATTTTCGGGTCAAATGAAAGAGGATCCTGGATCACTCCAGGGCTGGTCCGACCAAGTCTATGTTTTCCCCTTGCTATAGAGAAAAAACCTTGTTGCAATCTATTTGATTGATAGCCATTTTGTATCAGTCAATCAGATTCCAAGAAGCTGTTTCTCAGCTATTGTAAGGACAAAACATAGGCTTGTCCGGACCAATTCAAGGGTTATCCAGGCTCTTCTTTCATTTTATCCGAACATCAGTGCGTTTTGTTCTTATAATAGCTGAGAAACAGCGTCTCGCAATCTGATTGGTTGATACGAAAAAGCTATCAATCAATCAGATTTTAGCAGAGTTTTTTTTCTCTATAGTAACGGCAAAACATAGGCTTGTTCGGGTCAGCCCTCGGGTTGTCCAGGATCCTCTTTCATTTGACCCGAGAATTGGTATGTTTTCTCCTTAGAATAGCCGAGAAACCGCTGTCTCGAGTTTGAGCTGTACACCCCTACCACTACTAACTTCTAATGCCAACAGGTGCTGAAATTGTACTGAGGGGGTGCTGGAAAGGTGTTGAGGTGCTAGTGATTCCGAACCTGTACTTTTCGCCTTGCTCAAAACTCTATGAGCACCACAGCACCATCTCAGCACTTTTTCAGTACATTTCCAGTACCTTTGAGAATAATTTGGTGCATGGTGCCTGCACTTTCTCCCATGATGAAAACTAATAATCGAACGATTGAAATTTTTTGAAAAATTGAACATTTTTCTTCTATAAGAAAAGCCAAGAGACTTTTTTCAAAGTTGTTTTAAGGTTTTTTGTAAATTCTATCTTAAATAATATTTTAAATATATTTTATTAATGCAGATATTCTGGTAGAACTTGCCGCGCTCTATCGAACCATGTAAAAATATCACAAAACAAGTTTTGTTTAGTCCGATCTCTGAATTTATGTCGTCTATATTATAGTTTGTTATTGTGTTTAAATTTTAGCATACTTTATTTTTTCTCTGATACCTAATTCAATTATCTTATTTGTGGGATCATCAAACAACGATGTTATTATTCTGTAACATTCGATGTTTGTTGTTATACATTATACTTGGACAATTTAACGTAGATAATGTAATAGCAATTTGGCCATCATCAAACTCTTCTAAGATCAGTCTGTTAGGCCTTTTTCATGATGTACCAGACGCAGCTAACATAAGCCATCCGTCTTTCCATTATCAGGCTATGTTTAAGGCAGCAGTGCTACTTTCTCATCAATATAATATAACAATTGATGGAGAATTTCTAGGATGGCAAGTAGCGGAAACTACTGGGGGTATAATTGATGCGCTTAGCGATGCATGTCGTGCAGTGTTGAATTTAAATACAGTTGGTATTATTGGTCCAGAATTGTCGCGAGAATCTCAATTAGTAGCTCCTTTTGGCGAAAAACTTGGTATACCTGTTATATCATATGCTTCTACTGATCCTGATTTATCTAATAAAAAAATTTATCCAACTTTTTATCGTACAGTTCCTTCGGATGATACAGCTGCATCATCCCTTGTTAAATTATTTATTCGATATAATTGGACATCATGTTCAATTATTTATCAAAATGATGCATTTGGATCTGGTGGAGTCAAAGCTATAAATCAAGCATTTAATCAAAGTAAATTAACAGTAACACAAACGGTTATCTTTGATATTGGTTATCTTGGGTTTCGTGGAGATTTAAAAGTTTCTCTAGTTAATAGTCCAACACGAATTGTTATTGTATGGGCTGAATCAATTTATACATCTATTATATTACAAAAAGCTCTTGATTTGAATTTAGTTGGTCCATCTTTTACATGGATACTAAGTTCTAGTGTTTCATTTGATTCTTTTAATAAAACATTTCAGGAAAATTTAATTGGAATGCTTCTTATTGAACCAGTTGTAGGATCAGTTGTCAATGTACCAATTAATCAAACATTATTAGATTCAGCACTTAATATTTGGCAACAATATGAAAATGAAACATATCCTAGATCGACAAACGTTGATTATTATGCATTATTTGCATTTGATGCAACATGGGCATTAATTCAATCATTACAAAAATTGTGTTCATCAACAATAAATAATTCTTCTTCATGTTTATCATTTGTTAAATCTTCATTCTGTTTTGATAATCGTTTTAATCAATCGAATTTATTGTTAGATGCACTTAGTACAACACAATTTCTTGGTGTATCTGGTCCTGTACAATTTACTTCTAACTCTACAAATAGAATAAATGGTTTATATTATTCTCTAAAAAATCTTCATTCTGTGGCCAGTGGTTTGAGTTTTGTGTCTGTATTAGAATATGTAGATCCTGGAAATTGGAGAACACCTTTAAAAGAAAATGTTATTATATGGCCAGGAAATACATTAACAAGCCCATCTAGTCGGGCACTTCTTAAAGGTGTAACATTACGAATTGGTATTATTCGAGGACCCCCATTTCTAATTGTTGAAAATATAACAGATAATACTGGACAGACTATTATACAGTATAATGGTTATATATGGAATCTACTTAATCTTTTAAAAGATAAAATTGGATTTAATCCAATAATTCAATTAGCACCATCAAATCAAACATATACTCAAATAGTTCAATCGGTAAATGATGGTGCTTATGATATTGTTGTAGGTGATGTTACTGTTACATCTACACGAAGAGAATTAGTCGGTTTTTCTAATGCTATATTTGATAATTCTTTACGTATTATTATGCGAAAATCACCCGATATCAGTGTTGATCTCTTATCATTCTTAAAACCATTTTCACGTAATTTATGGATATTAGTCTTTGCTACTTTTATATATGCTGGTATTTTGATGTGTATTATTGAGAGAAAAGATAATGAAGACTTAGAAAGTGGATCAATATTATCTCAATTTGTACTGAGTGTATGGTATTGTTTTGGTAATATAGTTGGATATGGTGTAGAATTTAATGCTAGGACAGCTGCTGGACGTTTTTTAACTGCTGGTTTATATATATTAAGTTTGATATTAGTTGCATCATATACTGCTAATTTAGCATCTGATTTGACAATAGCTAAATCACAAGGTGTTATTTCTGGAATTGATGATATTAAAAATAAAAAAATTCCAAATAATCGTATCGGTATTCGTGTAGGTACAGCTAGTGAAGATTATTATTTATCAGAAATATCTGGAGGAAATAAAAATTACCATCCGTTATACACTCGACAACAAATGTATGATGAGCTACTCGCAGGTACTATTGAAGTATCGTTTTTGGATGACGGAATTGCTCAATATGTGACCAATGATATTTATTGTAATTTAACTTTAGCTGGAAATGGTTTTGATGTTGGCATTTTTGGTATTGTTACTCCTAAACAATGGTTATATGCACAAGATTTAGATGTTAATATATTATCATTAAGAGAAACAGGTCAACTTGAGGATTTAAGACAAAAATGGTTTGAACAAAAACATTGTTCTGATTCAACTGTAACATCGACTGCAATTGAAATTAAGGCAGTAAGTGGATTATTCGTTACATTTGCAGTAATTAGTGTTTTATCATTCTTATTATTTTTATGGATGAAAAGATTGATGATTAAAGGTTATTTATCGAAATTCATATGTCCAAATAAATCTTCAACTGAACAAAAATACTCTATTAAAAGACGAGGAAGCAAAACTTCTCAACATTCGCAAAACAATCAAACAGTGTTACCCAATTTTTCAGGTTTTTAACTGAAAATTCTCTTTATTACGAGAAAAAAAAACTTTTATTACATAATTAACCAATTTATTTTTGAAATATTCTAACATTTTTTTATTTTTCATACCAAAATCATATTTGAAAATATTAGTCACGATAAACTAAAATGTACGTCCCGTCTATCTATCACAAATGTATCGCCTTTTCGAAATTTAATAATAAACTAGTGACTTAATCTTTAGATTTATTTTTAATTATTTTATCTTTCTTATATTTCATAGATTTGATCATAATAGAATATTCGAATTTGAATTATTCTATAGGAAATAGATAACATTGATCATAGTTCATATACACAATAGATTATGTAATATGGTATCAATTGATATTTTTCAATAATAGAATTTCATTCGATATATTCAATATTTAAATTGTTTGCAAGATCATTTTTAACAATAGATAAGATAAATTGTTGATAACTACTTGCTTAGAAGTCTCAAGACACAAAAAAATATATATTTCTTATTGATGTTAAACTCAGATTTAAGAGAGTATGACATGTGAAAATGAAAGTAAATGAATATATATCCTCAAATCAAATTATCGATCTCACGCCCAATATTCTCAATTGCGCGAAAAAGTTCGATAGGAAATTAGTATTAAAATTTTGTTCATTGATTTAAATTGAATATAATTAATTTCAATAAATCGAATTTGAGATAGATGAGACTAAAATCAAATAATTTCAACTAAATTCGAATAATGACGCATACTAATTTGGACACTAAGCCTATCAAATTTATTTTCGTAAGTTGTCAATAAATTTCCTTATCGAAACATATCTGTATACATA
>CAJNOL010000578.1:0-16619 GCA_905250125.1 Rotaria sordida | reverse complement strand
TCTCATCATTACAAGATTTATCGATGATATTTTTAACGAAGATTGGGGTACAGTGGGGCTATATATGCTGAAAGTTTCAGCTTGTTCTGCTGAAATTTCACCAAATAAACGAGCCTACTCTTTCAGTGATTCCACAATCACCGATTATTTAAACCTTGATTTTTATATAAAAATGTGCTCCCTATAATCTTCTATCGATTGCTGAAAACCGCAGGTCGCTATAACTTTTCGTTCGAAAGTTATAAGTTTTTTTTCCAGATGCCTTCTTTTAAAATTCCGATAGTAGTCAGTATATTAATTGAAGATCTTATTCGAATATTTCCATAACTTATCGATAATATCATTAAACTATTATTCGAAAATGTCGAAATAAGATCTTTCTAATAAAATATCTGTTAAATTTATAAATAAATAAATATTCGACTGTAATAAAGAAGACTTGATTCGAACTAAAAGATTGTTTTATTAATCAAAATTATTTAATTAAAAAAGAGAAAAACAAAGTGAATGAATGTATTTTATGTATCTTGATTATCTCTTAAATAAGTAGCCATTTGTTGTTCTTCTTCATTAAAATTTTCAGGAGAAAGAGCTGCACCACCAGTTACAGAAGGTCGAGGATTTGATAAATTTTTTCGTTTATGAATAGAATAAATAACATATGAAATAAGATAAAAAATAATTGACATTAATAAACAAACAATTAAAAGTGTTGGAAAATGTTTTGGATTACGATCCATTACAAAACCTAAAAAGAAAAAGACATTCAAATAAAATTAAAATGAAAACCATTAGAAAAATGATTGACCAGCTATTTTTTGAAGTGTTATTGTTCCAACTGCTGATCCACATAAAAGTAAAGCAAGAAGCATTGGTACAACATTTAATTTCTGATTAAAATATCCAAATGATAATGGAAATATTGGCGAAAATACTAAACCAGTTGCTGATCCAAGAATAAATAAACTTGTACTTGTTAAACCAATAACCCATACAAAAATTAACCAAGCTAGAGCAAGACAAAATCCTCCACACCAAACAATATTAAGACATATATCCACTGATAAAAATACAGATATAATTGCAGCAATTAATCTACCAATCTAGATTTAGAAAAAAAAAACATACATTTTCTTATTCAATTTTATTTCTTCAAATATACTTTATTATTGCTACTTTTATTTACGAACAATTAATAGACAAAGCAACGAATATTATTAAGAAAATATCTCTCAGAAAAAAAACACATTTAGTTTTTTTCACAACTCGTTAGAAGAAAGTGATAGAGATTGTTCACATCATTATTATTAATAACTGGTAGAGAATATTTTAAAAACAGTTTTACAAATCTAATATTTTCTCTCTGGTAGATTATCTTGAAAAGTTATCATTTATATCCTAGGTAGGATAGTTTTTCTAGTCTTAAATATCACGATCGACATTATGGAAAATTTCTCTAGGTATTTATCCGAACTTCTCATTCGCGTATTTACTAATCACCTACCACTTTGATACTAAATTGTCCCTGATAATAGACAAGAAAATCAGTCGAAACATTTAGCGAACGGACCAACAGCAACTGATCATCGAAAGAGAAGATTAGGTAAAAAAAACAAAAAGGAACAAAATTGTTTAGAGAAAATAAAAATAATTCCATGGAAATAAAAATCTCGGATAATGTTAGATTAACCTCTAGGATAAAAAATGCCTATAGATAGACTGTCACTATCAATTCGCTATTTATTTGACGATGTAATGATTTTCTTGTTATATGTGTCATTTGAAGTATATAGTCGTCATTTAATATAACTTGTTTAATATGATCATTTAATTAGCTAGCATCGACGATTAAACGAAGTGCTTAAGTCAATATAGAGATCTGAATGAGTGCAGTCAGTAGAGAAAATCTATATCCTTTTAATAATAAAAAATTGAATCTTTTTTCATAAGTAGCATATATCTGAAAACAATGTAAAATAGTTCGATGAAAAAAGTAATAGTACATACAGAATATGAAAGCCAATATAAAATAGTAGCCCAACTTGCACCTTGAGTTGATATATTAAATTTATCTTGTTTAACATAACTAAAAAAGAATTTGGAAAATGTTTGATCATTTCCACCAATGAAAAATGTATATATAACAAATATAATTGAAAGTATTAAACCATATTGAAAAAATCCTCGACCACATGTACGAGGAGAATATGGAGAAGATTTATCTTTATCAATTGTATGAGTTGTATTCAATGGAGTTGTACTTACAGCAGTATAATCAACCTAAATAAACGTAACATATTTATTTATTGTTTTATCATTGTTTTATAATAACCTGTTGAATTTCTAATCTTTCTCTTTGACTTTTTTGTTCTCGAATATAGAAAAAAAGATGTCCAACAGCTATTAAAAGACATAAAACTGCAGTAATTGAATAAGGAACAACAATAGACGAATTTTTTGTTGGTATTGAATGGACAGATTCAAATGTTTCATTAAGTTTTGTGTTATTTGTTGTATCCTTTGATAAAGATCTTTGACTAAGAAATGGACGAACAAGTAAATTAGCAATAACAGCACCAATTCCATATCCTAAATGAGCCGTATTTAATGGAGCCGCTGCATGTGCACCCCACATTGTTAACAATATATTTGTTCCACCTAAATATATACAAATTGGAATTCTCAATAGGAATTAATAGGGACAAAAAATTTGTATTAATTATTGGTCTTATTTAATTATTCAATTCTGCATTATGTAATATAGTAATTTTTTTTTAAATTTCGTTTAAATTCTATTTGACATTGTTTCTTTGATTGAACTCAAATATTTAAATTTAATTGGATATATTCTGATTGAATTTTATGATAAAAATACTCTTTTTATTTAAATATTCTTAAACGATTCTTGAAAATTTTTTTATTTTTATTTCTTTAGTTTGATAATGTTCGAACATTAAAACAAACCTAAATCTGTAAGACCTTGAGCAGCACCTTGAATAAAAAATAAAATACACATTAATATCAATGATGTTACCAATGAAGTACCAAAAACGGCTAAATATAAATCTTTTATTAATTATGTTTATTTATAGATAAGTTAAATCTTACCAATAGCAGCTAATATAAATGCACAAACAAGAATACCTTCCGAATGTTTTTTAACAATGTTTTGTAGAAAAGCACCACATATATTTGCTATTAAATAACCTGCACCTCGTGATGCAAGTGCTGAACCCATACCACTATAATCAATGTTGGCATTTGATGCTAGAATTCCCATTGTTGGTCCAACCAATTCAAGATGAATACCCTTTTTTTTTTTATCAAACAACATTTTCTCTTTATCATTCATTTATCTTTTTGTGTTTTGTTTTTTTTTTGTTAATAAAATCAATATATAAATAGTATGATTATAGAACAGATAGATATACTCTTTAGATAGATATATCAGACTAAGTTGAAATTTATGGAAAATGATTAAAATAAACAAGTAATCATATAGATTTATATTAATTTATGGTTAACTTTTATTTAAATCTACTTTATCTTACAAATATCCTATTAAGAAAAAGAAAACAATCTTTAACCTTATGCTTATTTACTATCATTATTTTTTATCCATTATTTATTTCTCTTCGAATTTAATTTCCTTCATAAATTTTATTTAGTTAAATTACAATAAAAAAAAATGAAGGATTTATTCGATAAAATATTTGGTGTAATACAATAATAACTATCATTTTATCAGAATTGAATAGAGGAATAATTTCAACTATTAGTTAACTTGTTCATAAATAAATAGTCTATCTAGTTAAAAAGAAAATGAAATAGTTCCTATGTTTGTTTAATCAATTTGAATATGCGAATTAAAAAAAAATTGATTTGACAGTTTTTGCATCAAATAAAAAGTGACTTCTGTTCAAGGTTAATTTTGTTTAAGGTTAAATATAGGTAAAGGTTTACATGAAACTTACTAAAACAATCCATGTAAGAACAAGAAATCCACTTTTAATTAAATTCCATGGATTACTTGTATATATTTTTATTCCACTTTGAGATTGTTCAGATGATTCTTTAGTCATTTTTTAAATTTATCTATAACAGATTAAAAAAATTTTTTTTATCTGTGAAATATTTCATTACTCACTTTAATTAATCATTAAACAAATATTTGTTTTAATACTTTGATATTAGGACAATGAACAATAAAAAAAAAATCTAAAAATAAAATATTATGTTTATAAATAAAACCTTGAACTCGAAATGTCTTCTTCACAATCAATATTAAATTATTCATTGGTCGAAAGAAAAAAAAAATCATAAAATAGTACAGATGTGTTCGTAAAAGAAAAAAAAAATGTCGTTAGAAAAGGAGCGAGCGATTATAGAAAAGGAGAAATGTGTTGCTTTATACATTTGTCAATATGATTCATTGATGTTAAGCGTTTTTTTCTTTCATTTTTCTTCTCTTTACTTCTTTGCAATAAAAGCAAACGAGAAAAAAAATTCGTTAAAATATTCTTTACTTTCTATTTTCCTACCAGTCAAAAAAAACACAAATAGATTACAACCCATAATAACTTTCCATTTCAAAATTAAAATAATTTTTTTTTCTCAGCACATTCTGTTTAAATAAATATACATCTCAATTATATCATCTTTTTAGAATTATTCAAATTAAAAGCACAATCAACATATATTATACTTATGAACTTTTAGAATTGAAAAGTGTCATATTTCATTTCTTTTTTTTTTTTTTGTTGTTAAAATACTCGTTTTATATGTTGATTATATTAGTCAATTGCAACTTTTTCGTACTATTGACATTTTAGCTGAATTTAGATAATAACTTGTGTTTCTTCCGACCTATTTCGAATATTTTTTTTTATATGTTGTTCCTCTTCGTATGCTACACTGTCACATAAAATTTTAGTTCTATCGTTCATACCATCGGTGAATTCTGAGAGGTATATTACAAAAAAAAGAAACGTTAGTTTTTACTAATATGTGGAAAGAAAAAGAAATTTTTCAGCTATAGAAAACCAAGAGAAAAAGTGTGTAATGAGGCTGTTTTGTAGAGCGTTCGATGCTCTATGAACATATATAAACAATTTGAATCTAATGTTCACATTGTTTGACAAATACTTGTATGCTTTTATTTTGAGTGACAGAAACTTGATTCTAGTTCTGACAAAGATAAAGCTAATAGTGTGCGGACTATATCGAAAGAAAGACAACTCTTTAATGAACAAACTAATGAAAAAAAAAACTTTGTGTTATCAGATTTGTTTCCGGATAAAAATAAGAAAACTTTATGAAACAAAAGGTCATTATACTCATTTTGTAGAGTGACCATTTGAATATTGACCGCTCTAGAACTCTTTAATGAATCGTTCGATTTGACTCAAATTTTCATAGTAGATATCAAACAAAAAGTTCTATTAATGATAAAAAAATTCAGCCGTTAATCTACTTCTTCTGTTCAGGAGAAATTAACATTATATGAAAAATGTTGAGTGGCGATTTTTCTACAGATATTTTCAATCGAACTCATTCGAAAATATTCTTTTCGACTAGAATATAAATGAATAGAATGCGTCAAGCAAATTCAAGTATACTGTGGTCTTCTCCCAAGGAGAAAATAACGAAACTTCATCTACTTCCGAAGTATTTGAAGTACGACGGAAGTACAGAGACGTATCATGGAAGTACGCACTCCTGAAGTCTCGCTCCTTCCTCCCTTGTCTTCTTCTAACTTCCTATCCTACATACAGAGCTGAAAAATGGCTCGAATCTTTTTAATGAGTAAAGCCAATTTTACTATTAAATTTAGCAGAAATAAAACTGTACAACATGTATTTATCTTAAGGGTATCCCCCCCCCCCCCTCTTTTTTGACACTTGCTGGTTCTCGAAGACGGTACAACCAATCAAGCTGAAATTTTTAGCACAGAGAGAGCACTAAAAATAAAGAGATATGTGTTCGAGGAAAAAAATTTAAAAGAGGTTTTGTGGAGTTTTTCAGGAAAACTCTGGTTTTCCAGAGGTCCGCATCCTGACACATTACGACCTCCCCTTAAAGCTTATCCGATTGAGCTGAAATTTTGTTTATAGATGCCTAACACTATTCCTCAGAGGTAAATTTAAAGATTTCCAAAAATCTCACTTTCTTTTTTTTTATAAGAGAAATACGCCAAGATTTGAGTTTGTGCTTCGGGTCTTGACTTTCGCGACCCTGTAACTCTGAGTAGAAACATCAAAAATGAAAACGCTTTATTTTACCTCTGGAGAATACTTCAAAGTATTAGTGGTAAAATTTTCAGCTCGATCGGACAAACTTTAAGAGAGGTCGTAATGTGTCAAGATTCAGAAAATCGCTGTTTTACAAAACGCTAAGTAAAAGAAAAAAATTTAGACTCGAATAATGTCTCTAGTTGCATGTGGCACTTCAGGCTATCGTATCTTAGGTTCAGCTCGAAATCGAGTTTTTGGTCACTAAAGAGGGGGGGGGGTACCCTTAATACTTAGTGAAGTATTGATAAACTTTTGTCCCTTAACATAGACATGGAGTATAATAAAATCTTCTAGTCAGAAATAGTTGTAATTGATTCATATATATATATATGATATTTCAATCGAATTCTTAGTATTATTTTAATATACTACAAATGAATTGGTGAAACATAATTTGAGAGAACTATTAAATAAATAATGATAATTATCGATCAATGAAAAAAAGTGAACATATTTTCAAATCAATTAGAAAACAATGTTCGATTGACATGAAATGTTTCATTCATGGGAAATCCTAATATGATTAATCATCTATAGAAATTGATCAAAACGTTTCTTTTTCATAAATGCATTGCAAGATAAGCACCTAACCATCATATAATCTGCATTTCAACATGATTTTTTTTTAATCAACTCGCATATTTCAGAAAATATATATATGATAATTAAAGAACAAGTTCACTTTAATTAAATTTATCGTAGCGTCCTCATTCTTGCGCAGTCCTATGTGTAAATTAGATGAACGAGTGAAAATTGTGTGAATAAAGTGAAATAGTGTCGTAGTTAGAATTGAAAAATCTGAAGTATAGTCAATATAAAAATATTCCTTCAAATTGATTTATAGTTAGTCGTGTATTCAATTGTAATGAATAACTTAAATGTGTCAACTATTCTTCGGTTTTTTTCAATATTGAATATGATAAATCATTTTCAAAGTTTTTTTTTTTCAATTTTCAGCAAACAAATTTACGTAGAAATGTGTGATAGATTAGTGAATATATGATAAAATAATATCAATAAACGAATAGAAAACGAATTTGGCAAAGAAAAAAAACAAAATGAAAATATGATATTTACTTACCTTGAAAAAAGTGAAATGTATTAATCGATAATAATCATCATTGTAATAAGAGTATATATGTTAATCGTATAAGATTATCCGAAGATGATTTTAGGAGAGAAATTGAAGTATGTTCTTTTATTAGTTTGCTTCGACTCGTCAAATTCTTATCAACGAATATTTTATATTATATTTCTAAGTCGAGATAAGGTATATTAGAATTGAATTTGTTCATTGTCGACACTGCCAATATGAATCAAAACATTTCAAATTGACAGTGTCGATTTCAATGTAGCTTATCTCGACCTTCTAACTAACCATAGATATTTATATATAAATGATTATCACTAGATTAATTATCTATTCATTTTGTTTTCCTATTAACCTATCGGAATCTTTTTTTTTTGATTGAAATAGCAACATATGTGATATATATGTCTATAGACATTTTAACTCTATGAGCGGCATCTATCACATGAGATTATTTTTAAGATTGAAAAAGAACAACTGAGATTCACTTAACGAAACTCTTTCATTTAAAAGTAGAAAAAAAAGTAAAGATTTATGTTAAAATATTTATCTTATGATAAATGAATGTATGTCTCATTTATTCGAGTCAAACTAATAATAAAACAATATATTCATTAATTAGAGATAGGATACATGAACATGTTCACAAAGCCTTTATTTGATCGTTAAGGAAATAAAGAATAGAGTCAAATAAAATTCCTCGGAGGCTTATAGAACAAATCTCACTAATGAAATAATGGAAGTTGTCCTAGAATTTGAGTTAAAGTGTTTTAGTGGTGATAAACAAACATCTGTTCGTTTATTTTCTCCCTATAAATAATCTCTTTAAATCAATTGAATATATGATATATGTTTTGTTGATTAATAGAAATTCTTAAAAAGAATTTAAAAAATGTCCGTATGACTAATCGTTACATAAAAAAAACTTGAAGAGAGTTTTTATTTCAGTATGATCTTATTTAGAAGTTTTCTAATTTGATCAAGAAACTTTTTTAATCAGGATAAATTTGTTTTATTCATTGGCATTCTTCGTATTTCTTTCTTTTCTAATCTTTAAATAGATTCTGCTTTTCTATATTCATATGTTTTATCTCGAGAACAATTCTATTTGACCAAATATATTCTTGATTGTGATATCAATTAATATTTTTCTTTATATTTACAGATCTTTATTTCAAATAAAAAAAAAAGCATTTTTACTCAAAATACGAATGGAAATATTCATTTAACTTGTTTATTAAATAATTCATCTTTTCGCCCTCCGTCCCTCCCCAAAAAAAACGTCTTATAAATAGTAGTGTCTAAAATGTTTCTAAAAAAACTCCCGTTATCTTTAGTAAAATAACGATAAAAAGGCATGTTTAAATGCATGATAAATAAATAGATAAAAATCAATCCATTCGAATAATGCTATAAATAACTTTGATTGAAGGGAAAAAAACATGTGCCCTTTCATGCATTGGCTCATAGTGGTATTTTTAGATCATGTTTCAACTAAAAAAAATGCATTGTAAATAAAAAGAGATGAATTGAAATGTGTTGCAATTAAAATATAAAGGTGTTAAAAGAAAAAAAGATGTATTTAAATGCAAAAATAGCGTTTTTTTTTTCAAAAAGTTGTCGTTAAGACGCTGTTTTATACAAGTTGTTTTTCATGAATAGTGTTTATCGATCATGCCCTCCCTATCTAATAGAAGATTCTCCTCAATTAATTAATTTATTTTGAATTTAGAATTCTGATTCGTATATTTATATCAAAATCTATCCAAATTTCAAGGATTTAACCTAAACAGCATTAAAATACTAAGGATAAGATAATTTATGGGCTTTGAAAAAACCCTAAAAGTCTCTATGATCCTTTAAAAAATTCTTTTAATTAAAAACTATGTAAATAAGTAAAATACAATAGATGACCACTGCCTCCCTTCCGAGAAAATTTCTACAGTTGGACATAATATTAGAATACTCGAGCTCGTCTATTATCGAAAAGGATTTCGAATGTTAACTACACGAAGAATTGCGTTATAATATCGAATTGTGCGATGTTATTTTCAATATTAACTTGGTCAAACAATGGAAATGAATCGATTAATTTATGATGATAATAATTTATGGCGGTGTTGAGTGTCCGAGAAATTCATTAAGTTAAAATAAAACAACAGAAAAATAAATAAATATGAGAATAATGACAATAAAAATTGTTATCTTTTCCATTGATCACGTTTTCGTTCTAAAATTAATTATATAGGATGACTCAAAAGTCAAGCAACTGAGAAACAATCAAATATCTCTGTTACGGTTCGATCAAACGGGTTGATTTTTTCCCACTACTAAAGGCATGTTCACACTCCGTATTCATAAAGACAACGATAGAGAGAACCTTTTTCAAATTCCAATATTCACTTCAACAAAAATATTTTACTTTTTCACAGACAGGAAAAAAAACAAAGTAGTATTTTCTTCTGTCTTGGTTGTTGTAGGTCTGCCATTTCGTGGTGCGTCATCGACAGAATGTCTTTCATCAAACTTTTTTGATAGTCGATAAATTGTCGATCGATTCGAAATTCTGTCGCCAGGAAATTCATTTCAAAAAGCTGTATCTACTGTTCATCATGTTCTTCTTGATGTCCACCAATATTTAAGAACAGAAATTCTTTACTATTTTGTCATCAATCCCGCCATCTACAAGCAAATGACCACGCAACAATGGTTATACACTGAATATAAGATAGAAGATGAATAACAGACAAGAACGGGACTTACCGAGAGTACACAAAACAAATGTAGATAAAGATGAAAGATAAATATGACTAACAGTATACGAAGAATATAGATTTCTATCGTATGAACTATAAATGTGGACTATTGTAGAGCGAAAAGAGAAAAATAAGAAGAGACCAGATATATGAATTAATGACACATGATAATCAGAACAACATTTGATTATTTAAAGTAGAGGTAATTGAAAATTTGAGAAAAATTTTTTTCTTCGATTTTTATATAGTTGGATAGAGCTCATAAAACTGCCTAAGAGAATATTTTTTAGAAAATTTTTCGAAGCTCTTAATAAAAGCAAAAAAATTGAAAAGACAAATGCACCTATATCTTATAAGATATCGATCTAGTTTTGAGAAATAAGGGTCTAATTTTATAAATTCTACTCTAACAACTTCCAAACATTTTTTTTCTATTATTCAATGTGGAAAGCTAAGTATAGAGACTCAATTTGGAGACTGGTCAATCATAACTTGATTGCAGCTTGAGAGGACCAAAAAATCTATGAATCAGTTTTTTGGAACTATTGTTTTGTTATTGAGAAATGATGTTTTTCGCTTTCACGGACAAAATTCTGCAAGAATTCCGGTCACGTTTAATGATTTTTAACTTTATAGTTTTATTTTTATGCAAAATATATGTCATATTCAGAATTAGCATAAAAAACTGAGCCAAATACATTCTTTTCTAGTGCAATATTTTTTCCGACGAAAACCGACTTGTACTCCCCCACAGTCCAATTTTTGGAAAATTTCGGTTGAGGGAGAGTACAGGTTGGTATTTGTCGAGAAAAATATTGCACTAGGAAAGTTTTGAATATGACATATATTTTGCGTCAAAATAAAACTATAAAGTTAAAAATCATTAAACGTGACCGGAATTCTTGCAGAATTTTGTTCGTGAAAGCGAAAAACGTCATTTCTCAACAACAAAACAATAGTTCCAAAAAACTGATTCATAGATTTATTGGTCCTCTCAAGCTGCAATCAAGTTATGATGGACCAGTCTCCAAATCGAGTTTCTATACTCAGCTTTCCACATTGAATAATAGGAAAAAATGTTTGAAAGTTGTTAGAATAGGATTTATAAAACTAGACCGATATCTTATAAGATATGGGTGCCTTGTCTTTTCAATTTTTTTGCTTTTGTTAAGAGCTTTGAAAAATTTTTTTAAAAATATTTTCTTATGCAGTTTTATGAACTCTATCCAACCATATAAATATCAAAGAAAAAAAAAATTTTCCTCAAATTTTCAATTACCGGTGCCTTACTTTTATACTCACAAATACTTGCTGTGAGGGATATCTGAGTTATTTATATTCGAGAGGATTGTTTTTTAAACCCTATTAACTGTAAATCTAATCAAATAATGTTTTTCTATTCAGTTTTTAATGTTAAATAAGAAGAAAATGTTTTAATAAAGTTTGAAAAAAGTAACATAGTTAAGATTTGACAAATTCGATAAAAAAATCAAGCTCTCAAGTAGCACCTTTCCAGTTTTATTCATTCGAGATTTTTATGTTTTTTTTTAATCAAATGGTAATCAAATCGAGATAGAAACTATATATTCATGACCGGCTAGTCAAGCGCTATCGGACCACATATAAACAAATGAGAAAAAAAAATAGATCAAACTTTGCATTTTCTGCACCTGACAATAATGATAAATAGTTGTATCGAGAGACTAAAACATATTACTGATCGTAAGCGTCAATATTCCCAAGCACACAACGACTTAATGAATTCCAGGCTCTCAATTTTCTGAAAAGATTACAGTTCTCTGTATCATTCAATGTTATGCATAACTTAAAATACGTAGATCGATTTCAAAAGAGAAGAATATCATATTGAGAATCATTATATTGTTCAAGGATAAGAATTCCTATTTATTGATCTACGTCATTGAAAATTAATTTATTAAAAGAATAATAATGAAATTTCACGATTGTAAAATGAAACAGTTTTAGATTAAAATCATTAGTTAAAAAGATTTCCACTTATGATATGAATATCTATGGTAGGAAGTTCTACTATAACATAAATATTCTTTTTTGCATAGTGCCGCGTTAGAGGATTTTTTTTTATTTATTACCTTTATTACGCTTCAATATATACTTTCTGCAAAAATTCAATATTATTCTTATTGGTAGAACGTCATCATTAGTCCATTGAATAGTTATTGACGTCATATCATATTAAATAAAAGATAAAAGTTATCATAAATTTCAATTCGAATTGTTATTATTGACATAGATATATTTCTGTTTGTGTCAGACGACATTTATCTCGTTATTGACTCATGTTTGTTTAATAGTTGTTAAGATATACTTTAAAAAAAAAATATCTATCTAAAGAAATCATGAAAATTCTCGAATACAATCTTATTTATGACATTTGATATTCTACTTGTAGTATTAATCAATAGAAAATATACTTGGGCACAAAATTTGACTATTGATTTCGCTTAAAAATAACCTTAATGATCAAGATTATGTAAAAAAAAAGGCATTACTTTGGATAATTATACTTAAGATTTAGATTATCGTAGCTTTTCTTTCATTAGATCGAGTTTGGAGAAGTCTAAACATTTGAATAATTCACGTAAATACTTACAATATTTTGTTGAAAATTAATATCTACATTCGGATTGAATAAGAATGAATATTTTATAGAACAAGTCTCAATTTCAAAAATCTAATATCTCATTATGTTTCTGAAAACTATCATCCATCGTCGATTTAAGATAGTTATTCTTTCGAGCACAAATATTGAGAAGGATATTTTAGATCATGAGAATATAAATATTGTTTCATTTCCACATAAATGAATATCTACAATTTCATAATTCAATAGATGTTTATATAATAAAGTTAAAATCGGTATGAAAAATCTATATTAAAAAAATAAAATCAATAGATTTCTATAGAATATAATCAAGATTAAAAATGAAAATAATTTTCTAAATAAATTAAACATAGAAAAAAATCTCAACTATTTAATGATGAAAACTATGCGATTTTTTTCTTTAGTTTTAATAATGATGATCAATTATTTTATATACAATTAATAGAATTTTATATTTCTATATATGAACAATATTCTTCATGTGTTTTATTTTAATATTATTATTTTTCGTTATTTTTTTCTCTCGACATAAAATATGAGTCAATATTTGTCACGATTATATCTATGTAGAAACATTTCATAGATCCCATCGTTAGATTTTATATTCTTTCTTTTCTCCACTGTATATTTATGATAAGCAAATAATGGTTTGAAAGTAACGTGTGCTGAGAGAGGAAGATAAAGGTATATAGAAGTTGGTTTTAAATATGATGTGTGTTTGTTGTCAAATGTATGTTAGATAGAAGTTCAAATGACGATTATCTTTATGAGAGATGAAAAAAACGACAAGACATTTATATATTATTTACTCCTTTTACCTGATTATAAATGATATATCTAATATTTATTTTATTACTAGAGAATATTTATAGGTAAGGGCGGAATATATAAGATAAGTTTCAAGTCAACCATTTTTGCTTTACTTTTTCAAGTAATATACATGATGATAGATCATCCGACTACACATTTTTTAAATAAGTACGTTTAAGAAAATAAATAAAATTTGAAATAGTATTTGATTTATTATTCTATAATATTGAATATAAGTTAAATATCCATTGCTCCCATAGAGAGACTCATTTTCCTCTAGACTATAATCAATTGATAGAGTTTGACATATTTGATCTATCCAATTCCATTGTTAAGTTATTTTAACAAAATAAATTTGTATGTTTGTTTTTCTTGATTAAGATAATTTGATTTGAAAAATAAAAGACAAAATGATTAGTGTTCCTGTAAATGCTAATACAATTTATATACCGATGATTCAAAGTAAGTTAGAATTTTTCAATAGGATAAAATCTTTATTTTTATTTATTTGTTAGCTGGATGTTGTAAAGGAGAATATGATACAACATATCCAATTCATCTAAATGGTATAATAAGTCAATATGAATTTCAAGAATCAATTACTAAAATAAATAAAACATTTTCTTCATATAAAAATTTTTTAATTGCTTATTCAATTATATTTGCTTTATCAATGGTATTTGGAACAGCAAGTTTTACTGTCGGTGGAATAATGGCAGCTAAATCTTTTAAAATTTTTTATATATTACTCGCTATTGGAATATCGTTTACTACAATTGGATCATTAATTTTTAGTGTTGGATTTTGTCTTATATATTCAAAACGTACAGCACGATTAAGACAAGCCATTGCTGAAGAATCAATGAAATATTCATCGAGATCACCAATACCATGTAGCTGGAGATTAGAGATTTCAAGAGCTTGGTTTGGAGGATATACATATAATAATTATCAAATGTTTTATCAAGTATGATTTTTTTTTTCTTATTAACATATTCATTTTTCTTAAGAATATTATTTATAACTAAAAAATAGTCAAGAAAAAAAAATGTCAGTATATAATATGTATTGGAGCTGTGAAGATAAATTTCGATAAAATAATTCTTCATATATATTTCAATTGTTTGTTTTGTTTTATTTTTCTCTAGTTAGCAATAGATATTGGTCGTTCTATTCCCCAAGGAAATCTTGATCGAATGCATCATTCAAATAAAGTTGCTCCAGAATCAACATCGTTTTTTCGACGAGAAGATAATTACGCACCTCCACCATATTCAACTTCAGCAGTAGCATTTTGTCCTCGATGTGGTCTACCACGACAATCTATTACAGACAAATTTTGTTCGTCGTGCGGACATTCATTCAATTAATTATATATATATTTTTTTTGTTTGTTTTTTTTATTCATATTTACACTTCATCATTAAACAATAATTTCTTTTTTTCTATAAAGTACTTTATTTTATAGATATAAACAGTTAGAATTATCAATCTAAGCAATATTCGAATCTATTCGAAAGGCATTTAATCAATTGACAAATAAAATTTTAACTAGAAAACTTTTATTGAGTCTCATTGAAAATTGAATTGAAAAATGAGTTAATATATGAAAAGCTGTACTCATCCTTAGATGTAATATAAGAAATGTTTAGAAATTCACTTATGAGAACGTATGATCGAAAAGTTTTCGAAAAAAATTGAAATTGATATTTGTTTTGTTCAACTGATGTTTTGTTTTTGATTTTTTTTACAGAAAATCCACACACTATGGATCTATAAAATGACATAATCAATCTATTGAAAATGATTGTTTATCTATCGATTTTCCGAAGTTTGTTCGAAGGCGCTTTTTGTGCATTTTGACAATATTAATGTTAGTTATATATTAATTTTTAATAAATTGGTATATTCAATTGTTACGAAGATCTACAGATAAACAATCATTTTTGATAGATTGATTATGTCATTTTATAGATCCATAGTGTTTGGATTTTATGTAAAAAAATCAAAGACAAAACATTAGTAGAACAAGACAAATAGTAATTTCAATTTTTTCCAAAAACTTTTTGATCATCCGTTAATAATTATGTTGATAAAAAATAGTTAATAGAAGTGAAACATATATCAAAAGTTAATTTGATATTTTAATATTCTATTATTAAACGATAATGTTAATCGAATTGTATAACTACTGAACTTTTGATCTTGTTAATTATTATGATGAAAATTCGAATTTTCAAAGGAATCGAATAATTCTTGACGAAAATAAATCATATGAGTATTTGACTTTGATGTTATTTGTATTTTGTGCAGATTAATTTGAAATATTACGAACAAGTTGATAGAACGATATAAAATAAAAATCGTCATATTTTCTTTATTTGTGAGTCATTAAGTTGACATATTTGTTTTTATTTTTAAAATTATTAAATAAAAGTGAACTTTTCGAGCTCATCGTTTTTTTTAGTTCATGACATAAATTATCGAATTTTAAAAAAATTCTATTGTAAAAGTATCAAGAATATGATGAACTTCTCTTTTGTTGATGTGACTTTTTCGATTTGTTTTTCTTTTCTATTGACGCAAGAGTAAATAAATATTCTTCATAATTCTACTCATAAATGATCATATTAAAAAGTTTTTTCACAGATATTTATAAATCAATTTTCGATTACTAAACATAAAAAAAGCTTATCGCTCTCAATAAGACAAGTCGTTATTTATTGTTCTTCTCTTGTTTTTTTCGTTATGTGCAACATGACGAGGTAAATGTGAAATGATCTATGTTGCTATTCAATCTATAAAAAGCAAGCAAGACAAACTGATGCTTTTTATTCGTTTCTTCTACTACCTAGGTCATATTCAACTTTTCATTTTACTATATCACATATATATATCATTAGACTTATTTTATTTTAGAAATTTTGTAGGTTTATTCGTTTGTTATGTCACCCTGATCACTATACACGGAAAGCATCTTTTTTTTTTTTTGATTAATTCTCTAGATTGTTGTTGTTTCGTTTAAA
>CAJNOL010000577.1:84189-121858 GCA_905250125.1 Rotaria sordida | reverse complement strand
GCACTAAGAAGTCGTTTGGAAATTGAATTCTGTTCACATTTAATGAATTTTGTTTTTTCTACAACACTATTGACTTCGTTTTTCCGAGAACGTTTCTTGTAAACGTAGTATTTGAAAGTTGGACACCTATTCAACGGACCGCCCACGTGAGCATGGACATGAAAAAATATGATAAAAGTTTTTCAATGATCATTCTCCTAAAATTCCAAAGATACTACAATATTCCATATAAAATTCTGCATCTTTTGATTCCCTTTGCGAAGTTTCATAATAAATATTTGGGTGGAAAAATTTTGAAATAGAAAATGTGAAGACACGAGAAAACGTAATGTTCCAACAAACTCATACGGTTGTTGTCTTTTGATTCGAAGCTGCCTCTACATTTCAACTGTTCACCTTAAAGTTTACGAAATTCATAATCTTAGTTATAGAAGAATTAAGTAGAAATAACATGTCCAAACTGCAATTCTCAGAATAGTTTTGCGGGAATCACGAGTGCAGCATATGATGAAAATTTTCTGATCTATCCTGATGGGCGAGAATTGAAAGGCTATTTGCATGATGTACCTGGTTTGTGTACATCGGACATACTTTCGATTGAGATATGCGCAGAATGTGGTCAGCTGAATGGACTCGATCGAGCTATGCTACGAACTGCTTTCTGATGAAATTTCATTGACAAGATTGAAATATTTCTTCCAAGAAAATGGGTGTGGATGTGGATGTGAGTAAAGGAAAGATCTATAGCTACACCTACACCCACACCATCCAAGTGAAGTATGTGCACACGAATTTTCAAACCACTAATTTTTATAATGACTGAGATCCGGAGGGGAAAGACTTTTACTCAAAGATGTATATCATTGTTTTAGCCTATTTTTCATACAATGTCGATTCAGGAGAAAAAAATGTATTTTACAACATTTTAGATAATAAAGATCCATTCAGAGTCAGTTGAGTCAATAAAATAATTTTTCTTTACATTGAATTAGTTTTAATTAAAGTTCTTGTTGGCATTAATTTTTCAAAAACAAAATATATTATTATATTGATAGAATGATTCGTAGATATTAGTTAAGTTCACTTAATAATTCTGATCTATGTTTTGCTGTTGGTACTATTGAAGATAAATAATGTGTATTTGTATTTATTAATAAATGAAAGTGAAAAATAGGATAAACTTATTCAATCAATATGTATTGGACAATTTCAACAGAAATATTCAAATGTTGATCGAGTAACAAAAAGAAAACAAAGATTTGTTATTATTTTTAAAATGTTTTATTTTAATTTAGAATTTTTTTTTTGAATTGATTGAATGTCCTCAATTGATTTATGATCAATAAATCCTGCTCGTGTACAATTATTTATTGATTTAACAATAAAAACTGATATTGCCGATTTTATTAAAAATAAATAAATGAAACTACTTATCAATAATCTCATAAAACGAGGTTTTAATTATCAACAAATAGAAGACTGATATTTTCTATTAAATTTTCTTTCTTTTTTAGCTTGTCATGAATGGCATGCTTTATTGAATGAACAAAATTCTTTATTATATCAAAACTTTTTATATCTTGGCTTTATCGATGTACTAAATATCGATCAAAATGAGGGTGTGGGTGTCAATTAACGGGAGACCTGAACCACACCCACACCCTTCAAAAATGGATAGCGACAAAATCAAACCGAAAGAGGAATATCAATTTTGATGATTACGCAGGATCATGTGTAACTATATCATTTCTCGACTGTTCAATTACCAGATGGAACAGTAGAAAAGCCTAACAGTGCTGTCTTTTAAAATGGCTGAAATATATATACATATATACAGTAGTCTAAACATCTCATAATAATAATTCGTTCCATGAATAGCCATGAATCATTGTATTGATAAAGAACCATTATTGTCTTTTTATTAAAGTATTTGCCTACGGGTAAAACCGTATTTGTCGATTTCTATTGGACAAAAAAAACAATAAGAAAGAGAGAGAGGAAAGAAGTATTCGGCTAGTGATACAAAATATGAATGCATTTTCGCAGTACAATGTAGTTTGCATAAATACAACTTATGAATCATTCCTAAATTCAAATGATGGAATAAAATCATGGTGATGACAATATCATTGACGTACGGTATTGAATCTTTGAGATCGATGAAATGAGTTATACTTATGAAAGAATGAGAGAGATTGTGCGAGTGAAATTTCTTTATTTTTTCTCGATCGAAATAGAGAGGTTACAAGACTCGAGAATCACACACATAAAATCTATTAACAAGCAACAACTATGGTAGGATATTAGTTTCGATTGGATAAATGAAAAGTAATAGATCAACTACTCGGTTCACTTGATCGTACATAGTCCTCCTCATTGTCATCATTATCACTACTGCTTCTATTTCGTAGAGAAGATTCCTCAGGTAATATTTGTTCGATTTCGTTTATTAGCGCATTAATATCCTTCATTGTTTGACTTTCTTGCACCGGTCGAGGATTATCTGTAGAAATTTTTTGTGCCATTTTGTCATGCTGATGACAGAGTTTCTTTGCCCAATGTAAACGTTGAAGTGCACCTTTCAAGTCATTATCCTGTCGCAGTCGTTTACTACGCTCAATGAAATATTTAGAAATATCAAGTGTCATACGTTCCAATAAGTCTGCATCGAAGTCGAACATTTGAATATAGCCGATGTAGTCAACTGCCCAGTTAGCATGTCCCTCCATATCGAGACAGAAAACATATATGGACATGTACGGCTGATTAGTGATTAGATCGGTAAAAATATGTCTATAGTGTTCCATAATTTGTGGTACAATTTTCATTCCTAATAGTCCAGAAGTAATGAAAAAGATATGCTTGTCTCGATTGTTCTCAAAAGCTTTGAGACAATCTTTTTCGTCAGTAAAAGCTTGCAGAAGAAAGCGTACACCTTCGAATTTTACCTCTTGAGCTTCTGTTGCAATAAGCAAATTGTCATAATCCTTGTCGGTAAGCATAGTCCAAGTTTCATGGCGTGGATCAGTATTACTTGCGAAAGCCTTTTTCAAATGTAGATATTCGTTTGGATTACCGATAGATGAATCGAGCCAGATGATCATATGATTTGGTTTCTCATCATCGTGATTTGAAGGTGTATCAAGTGCCTCTTGTGACATTATTATCTATAAATAAGTCAAAATTTTGACGGAAAAATATACATTAAAAATAAAGTGATGGTGACCAGCATCAACGAAGAGAGATGGCACTACTGTGAACAATTCAAATTGATATTTTTACGAACATGGATCAAAAAGCACTTCATATGAAGCATTGCCGAGATTTTGTTTCATTCAAAATTCAGCTGTATTTATGTCATCTTCTGTAAATCTAGACATCGTATACTGAGAGATGTCAAAATACTTTTCAAGCCAATTCCTCACAAATTAGCTGAAAAAAAAACTAAAGCAAGATTAACAATTCGATGATGTAGGATGATATTGAAATTGTGTACTTTATTTATATCAAGGAGGATCAAATTGACGAAAAAAATCAGTTCTTTTTCTTTTTATTAATTTTGATTAGCTGTTTCCGCAATCGAGGAATGCGAATTTAAAATTCGTTTTGTAAAGAGGGTGAGTATAAGCATGCACGAAGGGAACTCACACACCCTAGTCGATATTTTCCTCGAATAACTAGATCTTGACGAGAAAAAAAATCAAACTCATAAATTTTGAAACATCATCCATAGACTTAGACTCTTCATACTTATCTTCCATTACATGTCGACTATCTCGTTTTGTTTTTTTCTTTTGTATAAATCTTGAAGAAAGTTCAATCATTAGTAATTGTGAAAAGAAGAAAAATTTTCTCTAATTCTATATAAAATTCTTCTTTAGAAACATTTTCATTGAAGACATTAACGATAATCCAATTCGTAATTTTCTTTGCTTTTATTATATTTGATAGACAAATATTGTAAAAAAAAACTTACAAAATACTCATTTCATATTGAAAATTTTCTCTTATTCGATGTCAATTGAAAAAAAATTCATCAATTACGGTCAACTTTTTGTCACGATAAAGAAAAAAAAGTGACTTAAGCGATAATACTTATCTAATACGAGCTATCTTAAGTTAATTTTCAACTACTAATCAAAAAATCGATTTTACTAATCTCCTTACTCTAAGTATTTGATTAGAGTGATTAGTTTGTTGATCGAGATAATTTTATGTTTTTAGGAAAAGATCCATTTGTTTATCGAATATTGTCTCTTTTGATAAATCGACATTGTTGAAGGCTCGAAGATATATTCATTATCTCGATAACTTTTCTACAACTAGTAATATATGTAGCCATGGATAGAGGGCACACCTGATTGATTTTTTTTTTTGCTGACTTTCTTGAAGTTCTCGTTATGCACTGACTGAAAAAGATTGGCTGTTGAGATGATCAAGATAATTCTATTACTGATGATATCGATGTCTGAATCAGAGATAGAAACTAAATGGAATTGAACATTACCATGATCGAATCCTTTCGAACATATACGGTTTATAATAACTTATTTCTTTGTTACAGAATGATACCATTGCATGATATAAAAGACGATTGCTAACAAGGAATAGCAATTATCTTTGTCATTTCTCGATTGTTGTAATCTATAATGTATGTTTATGTTAGTAGTCAATTGTAGTATTTTCTCTTCACGATAATTATGTCGAACTTGGATGGAGTTTCGTTTTTCTGCTTCATTTTACGCAAAAGCTTCCTATACATTATCTTCTTGACACTTAACAGCTATCATAGCATGTTCATTATTGAATAGTAATATTCGTTTTCAAGTACTGTCTAATGGTAGTAGGTAGTTAACGACTCTCTCTTGCAAAAATGTTCGACTTTCCTGAAGTATCAAACGGTGTGTGTATTGCAAAAAAAAAATTCGAACTTATGCTGGTTTTTGTATCGTGCATATTTTGACACGTACAAATATATAAATTCTAGTATATTTGATAGACAATTATCATTGCCATGAAGAAAACATCTCGAAAAAATTTATAGTATGTAAAATTACATATTTAAAATCTAATCTAAATCTAATCTAAATCGAATCGAATCGAATCTACATTACTATTCATCTATTCGTTTCAGTCTCTGATCTGAACACAATATTTTGAGAGTATGTATCGAGCAACATCATCATTGATCTTTATCGAATTCGAGAAAAAGATGCCTGTAATTAGACGAAAGTTTATGAAGTCAATGCTCTTTCCTATGATTTTAACATGACAAATGCTATTAGGAAATTTCATTTTTCTAACTGATCTAGTAGTTGTACGGAACTTTAGAGTTTACAGTAGAGTTAAATATTTTTGTTCACATGTCGAAAAAGTTATTCGAGTCAAGTTATTTCGGTTAATATTCATTCAATCATATGTTTCTTTTTTCTTCTATTGAGATCATCTGATTGTCAAACTGATTAATTAATATTGATCTAAGACAAAAAATAAACTTTGTTTTTGTACTATTTATTGCAGACACATGGAAGTGTCATCATAGTCGTAGATCCAAATGCTATGACTAGACCAGATCATCGAAAATATTCAAGGGTGGCCCATCAGTAGCCTTATGATTACAATATTTTTTTCGAGAAACTAATATAACCACATACTACTGTTAAATACTATTGTTGACATCATGAAAACAATTTTGCCTATTATCAAGTAAAAAAAAAAAGAATACATATATATAACTTTTCATAAATAATTTTGATTTATCATCTAAGAAAATAATAAGAATAAATCAAAACAAACTTTATGGATAATCCTATATTGATTTACACAAAACAAGTTTTCAAAACTACTAGTTAATTTAAATGCTGAAATTCATGTTGTATAAGTAAAATACACAATTAGGGCACATTGACCATCAAAACACTAACTTTCGTGCAAAAAAGAAGCAATATTCCATAAAGCTCGAAACTTTGTAATCGTTGATTTTGAAACTAATTAGTGTAAAAAACTTGTTTTGTGTGCATCAATACAAAATTATTTATCAGGTTTGTTTTGATGTGTTTTTATCATTGTCTTAAATGACAAGACAAAATTAGTTATGAAACACATTACGCATGTACTTTTTTTTTTACTTAATAATTGATAAAATTACTTTCATGATACCATCAATAATCTTCTGTCACTAACCAAAAATTCAGTCAATTCGACTGTAGCGATGCAGAGATATTTTTTTATTTTTTTATTCTAGTCCTATTTGCATAATCGTGATTTCTTCTACAAATCGGCGAAAATTGCCGATTTTGATATTAAGGGAACTTAATCTAGATGCTAGTCCGACAAGGCAATGAGAAATCTCATGCGAAAAAGAAAGAGCACGCCTACCGTATATTCGTATTGTGATGAGGTTTTGCTAATAAAATAGAACAAAATATTATAATGATGAAAGAAGAAAGAAAGGAGAAAGATAATCAATAAAAACAACAATTAGGAGAGAAAAAAAAACATTAATCACTGATATGAATCAGAGAGAGAGAGAATATAGAAAAATAACTGATATGAGAGCAAGAAAGAAACCAATGATTAATAAAGACAGTAGTCAGCAGTAATAGGATGACCTCTATTGACGCTAACAACGTCATACTTTACAAGTGCCTGATGACGCGAAAGTAGACATAGACAATAGAATGCATATTCGGAAGCTGGATTACCTGGATCTTTGTGAACTACATTTCTGTGTGATTTTGGATAAGGATCCATGAGTCATGAGCAAATCGATGGAACTCTTCCAGTTGCGGTGGATAAAACAGATTCGAATGAGACATCATGAAGTAGGTATGCTGGGCAAAGTTGTACCAGTTTTATTTCCAAATATTTCTTCAAAAATGCATTTTTTGGAAAAATTTTTAAGGAATTCTACGAATGCAACATTTTGTAATCGTTATTATTCTACCACATATTCGATTATCTGCAAAATGGAACTGATTGAATCAATATTAGCTACAAGTCTGAGTCTATCGTTAATATTTCTGATCCATTCTCAAGCCATGATTAGTGACATTGATAATGGTACTGCCTGAATAGAAATATTATTGATTTACCCAATATCGTTCCTAGTTTATTCTTTAGAACAAATAGATCTATCTATGAAGTTTGTATTAGACTGTTAGTTGTAATATTTTACGTACTCACAATTAGTGTACACCGTCTCCAAGGTGTTATTGTCAACTAAATGAAAAAACTAAAAAATGAGTTACTACATTCTTGTGCAGTATGAAGCGAGGTAATCACCCGCATTGTTCTGTTTTTCTTGTTATTTTTTGTTGCTTGCTCGAAAGGCAACCCTACAACATTTGAAAGCTTCCATTATTCTTACATTGACGTAATGATCGAAGAAAGAATAAAGAGAAAAGGTTGAAGATAGAATTTGGTCGCTTGACATATTTGATGAATGAAAGTTAATGAAAAACAAAGATTTAATTTTTCTCAACATATTTCACGCATCGCATCCACTGCAAGTCTCAAAAGGTGACTGAATAGAATATGTTCGCCAAGTTTATTGAACTTTTCTTCTAGAAATCAAAGGTAGATCTGCTTCTACAGTTACACAATGCTTGAGAGGATGTGGATATAAGTGCTACAAAAGAATACACCCACACCCTCAAGATTCTCTTTCAAATAAAAGCAAACCGAGCTCTGTAGCTTGAAGTATATTCCAAAAAAAAAGTTTTATACGCGTAAATGCCCTGTTTTACAACTTGGCTCTCTAGACGTCTCCTGGATGGTAATGTATAGAGACATGATTTTTTTTTTCTAATGTACTTTAATATCTCAAGACAGTTTCCATTACCTGAGTTCTGATTTTCTCCCATATATACCCTCATTGTCACATATATATATATTATCTCATCAAAATATCAACTAACTATGTCATATATTCACTCTGCCTGAATAGAAATACTAAAAATGATGAGCTTCGATTGAACTCAAAATTGACCATACATCACACACAAAAAAAAATAAGGACAAATTACGACTAGAAATCTCGTATGTTGTCGTTTAGACCGAAATGTTGCATCTTCTTTTATCATATTATGACTGAGTAAGTAAATGAAACTTTTTTAATACATTTTTCAAATGTATTTTATCGTTGAAAAAGATAATATGAGAAATACAAATTTCATTTGTACAGACAAGCAATATTTTTATCGGATAAATTATAAATATCGAGTATACTGTATGAATGAAATAAAAAGTGTTTGATATTTCTTCATCCTTTATATATAAACATTGTACCAAATATTTATTTGTTTAAAGGAACGTATACATTCAATAAAATATCTTAATGCTTTGGAACATCATAACATTGATTCAAAATTGAACATTTAATTCCGAATTTTATTTTGAAGGTATTTGTGAACGACAATGTGACTGAAGAATACGAGTATCATTTACAGCTATATCTTTTCAATTATCGTAAAAAAAAAACTGAAAATTTTTCTTTTTTGGCTTTATATATGGATGATCCTTTTGTTGACAAGAATATTTCTGTCTTTGTCGTCAAAATTACAAATTAACAAATGAAGTCAGCAGGACTAACAACGCAATTCTACCGTTAGATCAATAGTAATTAGAAGAAAACTTTATTACTTTTATTTATTTATCACAGTCAAAAATAAGTCTCTGATCCAATGAAATTTAAAGGGCTTAACAACCTAGTAGAATGAAAATGATAACATAGTAAAATGTAAAGCACGACAATATGTATATAGTTGAAAACGACTAAATTAATTTGATGATGATTGAAACTGCGGACTATGAACGTAGATTCGAATACGATGATTATCATCAGTCACATACAGTTAAAGGTAATAAACGAGTACGTGGGTTAGTGCTAGCCTTTGTGTAAATTTATAGACATGCGTCTACTGGTAAGCATATTTTCACTTCATATTCACACTCATGTCTACAACCATTAACACTCGTACTCATTTTCAGAAACGAAAGAGAATATTATATACAGTAAAGTGCAAAAGTCATTGACTCTCGCATAATGAAATTTTCTTAAGCCATATGTCTGATAGTTTCTCCAGAGATCTTCCGAGAACTCCTTAGAAACTGAGGAAAGGTTTAAATACAGTTGTGTTTGGCACAAATTATCGTCAGCATGCTTCGGTTGGATGTGGGTGTGGGTTTGTGTAACAGTCACGCGACAGTAACAGACATCCACACCCTAGAGTGTGAGTTAAGAGAAGACACTAACATACACAACCCATACCCTTTTCATTGCTATATTGCCTACAGTAATTCTGAAAATTTGGTCTGTGTGTTTCGTAATAACGCATAACCTATGAAAGCCTTCTTTATTTCTAGAGTAGGAGTAGATTCAATAGGAAATTGCTTGAATTATTCTCTGCTCTCTCTAACGCCCAACAGAAGCCAACCCAGTCGTACTCATATTTTAAATCTCTAGATATGTTTAATTGATACTATTTATTTTTAAATTCTTTCTGTTATGTCTCCGTTCATGGGAATTTTCATTGTTTTACGATAGATTCTGCACATATACTATAGTCAACGAATTGTCATATGATTGACAGATGCAAATAAACTATTATCTCTCACATGATCCAGTCCATAAGAAGCCGCTTCGGTTAGTCGTCATTTTGTTAGTTACTAAATGCCAATGTTTTTCTTCTTATTTTTATTGCTTATTTTGAGATTTAAATATTGGATTAAAAAAAGAATAGACTACAAATCCTAGTTACATTTGACGAATAATACGAATAGAAATAAGTAACAACAATAATAACAACGATATGTTTGTTCAGGTAATGAAAAAAAAAAGACTCTACAAGAGATGATTCAAAGAGACGTTGTTTTTGTTTTTGTCTCTCATATCTTTAGGCAAATAGTGTCGAACCTAGTTCTTCGGATGCTCATACGGATTTAACATCTAATCAAGAGCAAGAGATAAATTCAATTAGTAGATCAATCGAAGAAACAGATTCTGATAGAAATGAAATAGTGCCTATCGAAAAGAAAGCCCTCAAACGACATCTCGGTCTGTTTTCTGGAATCTCGTTCGTACTTGGTATTACCATTGGTAAATATGATATATTAATTCCAAACTATTTTTTTTGTGAAATATTTTTCTATATCAGGTTCGGGAATATTTATTTCTCCGAAAGGTGTTCTAAGAGAGACAGAATCGGTTGGATTATGTTTGGTAATATGGACATTATGTGGTTTCATCTCTATATTGGGTGAGATTTTGAGTTAAAAAAAAACCTAATCTTTTTCTTTAAATACATATTTTTATTATAGGTGCATTGTGCTATGCAGAAATAGGTACCGTTATACCGCTGAGTGGTTCCGAATTAGTTTATATGCGAGAAGGTAATTTTGAAATTGTTAAAGCATTTTATTTTGAATTCATGAACGAGAAATTTGTAAAATATTTTGTTTGAATACGTCTTTCATTTAAAAAAAATGAAAACAATCTACTATACTATATCTTTTCTCAGTTTTCATATGAATTATGTCATCCTATATGTATAAGTTAATAGAATGTTTTCTCAATTGAAAATTCTGAAGACTTCTGAAAACATATATATGTCAGACAGCGTCGTAACATTCGAGGTAATATTGACGCAAAAATTATCTTTCTATTGATTTATACTTAGTATTTTGAATATGTTCACTACATCTCGACTTTTACAATATTGACTTTGACATATCGTTCTTGAAATCTTTAGAATTTTGAATAAAGAAACTATTAAGAAATCAAGATAAAATTATTAATATGAATAAATGAATAGAAAAAAAGAAAAGAAAATCACAATATGAGTATTGCTAACTTCATAATCATAAAATGTAATTCAAAGCCGTCTGTAGAATTACGAATCTGATCAAATTACAAATGCTAATAGATTATGATAATTCAAACATGATTTCGAAACTTCAATTGTAGCATGTCTTCGTGTTAGTTTGCTTTAATTCGTTAGTACTTTATCTAAAGACAAGAAGATATGATATGTGTAACTAAAAATTTACTATTTATTTCCATCAAATAAATATTCTCGTCGTGTTATGTTTTTATTGAAGTAATTGTTTTTTTTCTGTTGAGTTTCCCTCAATGTTTTTGAGATATATACATATTTTGATGAGCATCATCTATCAGACAAATCATTTTGAAGATAGTAAAAAAACGATTGAGTTTAGCCCAAATGAAAAACCTTCATATGGGAAGAGAAATCGATAGGTACTTTCTAAATGCATTGATTTGGCTCTCGAAAAAGAACACAAAACTACAGTAGTTACTGACATAGAATAAAGAAAAAAAAACAGAAGAACAAGAAAAACAAAAAATGGTTACTATCGGTATTACCTATAAATTATGCTTGAAGAGAACGAAAACGTATGCATGCTAAAGTGCGTTATTTGTCGAGTAGAGATTTTTTTAAAAATTTTCGAGCTCATTGTAAATATACGATATTCTAACTGTGGATAGTTGGAAATTCTGCTCAGAATTTTGAAAAAGCATTGTACGATTAATGGTTACATAGGAAAAGATTTAACACAGTTTCTAACCTCAGTATCATGTGCTTTATAATCTTTCTAACTTACTCAAGAGATTATTTTAATTAATATAAACTAATTTTATTCATTTGCAAATCATATTGTTTTATATAACTATTTATTTTTCTTTTCTTACATTCAAATACATTCTGTTACATTATAGTAGTATGATTATCTCAAGAGTAGTTCTGTTTAAGTGATGTATTTCTGAGTTTCATACGACGAAAAGTTCGTGTATAATTTAGAAACTTTTTATTCCATAAAAGAGTGATTTCACTAAAAACAAGAATGTTAATAGTATGATAGCTCATTTTTTGTTACAACAAAACGACAGTATAAATACTGTGCTTTAACATATTGGTAAAAAACAATGACTTCTTTCTAATACAAGAATACTGAAAATCGCATTTAAAGGTATCAAGTGCATTCGAATGATGTTTTTATATAACGCTCCAAGATGAAAAAAAAAGAATACGTCGGGATTAAATATAATCCATTAAAATGAATAAAGAGCATTTTTTTTTTGTAAAAATGTGGCGTTGTAACAGTGTTTTGCATAGTTTTTTCTCATGAGAAGTTTGCCATTAATTGATCTACAAACTAGGAATCGGATCGATTCATGCTCGTACTGGTGATGTGCTTGCTTTTGTCTTCAATTGGGCGAATACATTCATTCTTGAACCGTCAATGGTTGCTATTCTTTCTTTAACATTTGGAACATATTTTCTATCAGGAATCATGAACAGTAAACATAAAATGATCGGTCTATATGCGTTTTTTAGTTAATCAATATAGGTCCCAGTCCGCCACTAAAACTAATCAAAGTGTTGGCAATCTCTGTAATCGGTTTGTTAATTGATTCGCTTTCATTTCTTGCTCTCTTCAACTTGAAAATCCTTGACAATTTAGGAATCCTCGGTGTTATAAATGGAATTAGTGTGACGGCAGCGAATCGACTAAATATTATTTTTACCATATCCAAAACGGTGACAATTTTAGTGATTATAATAGGTGGTCTTGTACGCATCGGACAAGGTTTTTGAAGATCTATAGAAAAGAGTAAAAACATAACTTTTAAAAGAATTCTTTTATTTTGATTAGGTTATACTGAAAATTTAGAAAATAGCTTTGATGGTAATTGAAATTATTTTTTTTTTTATTCAAATGATTGATAATTTGTTTCATGATTATTCACACTAAAATAGGTACAACAAAAAATCCATTACGTATTTCACTTGCTTTCTATTCAGGCCTTTGGGCCTATGGCGGATGGTCAAGTTTGAATTCGGTGACTGAAGAACTTAAAAATCCGAAAAGGTAATCATATTTAATCAAAAAGAAAAAAGAATAATTTAAACCAATATCATTGGTTATTTAATATTCTGTATAGAAATTTATGGCTGTCAATTGTACTGGCTCTTTCATCAGTAATTATTCTATATCTTCTCACCAACATATCCTATTTCACAGTGATGAACAAAGCTGAATTGCTTAGTTCTGATGCTGTAGCTATGGTAAATATCAATCTAATGAACTACCTGAATCATGATACTAGTTCATTCTGAATATTTCAACATTTCCCGTTGCTATTACTTTTACGACACGTATACTGAAAAATGTTGCCATGTAAAAAAAGCAACAAATGGAGCTGAAACTTTCACAATGTACAAGACTAATCGATGATGCTAGTTGTGAATAGATGTGTAAGCCGTACGGCTGAACCGTCGCTGCTACTAATTTTTGAGGAAAAAAATACAGCAGCCGCCACCACCACCATAGTAATAAAACTTTCAAGAATTTATTAGCCGCTGCCACTGAGCAACAACCGATTAAACCACCACGCCACCGAAGTCCGAATGCAAAAGTCGCTTTTTCCTATATACGTTTACGTTTGAATTAGGAAGTGTCCTCTTCACTTTTTCAGTTATTTATATGTTTCGAAAAACTAATATTCGGTGTCTGAAAAAGTAGAAGTACAAAGCGGTCTTATTAATATTGACAGCTTCAATTTGATTTGTACCTGACTCTATTACTCGATATAAAGATTTTTGTGATCTTACTAAAAGTCTTTTAACTCCAACGAGACCACTGAATATACTAAGACAATAAATTATACGATATTAGAAGAACGAAGGTCTGAAAAACCAAATCCTTCTACAATTTTTCACCGTTCATCAATATTCATCGAAAGAACATAATTCTAGACCAAAAACGATTTAACACATGGAGAGATTCGTTCGAGCGCTATTGTCGTTTCCCTATGAGAACGCTAAAATTGGAAAATGTCTCTAGGTTATTTTTAGAACTCAACAATCCATAGAGAAGTTTAAAAAACTCATGTATTTGAATTTGTATTGTTTATTGATAACTTAATAAATCTATATAATAACCATTTATTATACAAGTCACTTACAGTAAATCTACATTGAAAGTTATATTTGAGATGCAATATATCAATAAAGACATGAATATATATCGACTAGGAATAGATGATAAGACGTTCTATCAAATAATAAAGTAAAATTTAAGCAAAAATTTACACGTGATTTTGCCAGTATGTTTTCTTATTCATTAGTAATCATTTTTGTCGTATTAAATGTAATTTTCTTGTCTTATTGAACGATAAAAAGCTTGATAAAATTTCAAACGCCTATCATGCATAGTAAATACTTAACAATATATATAACTAGAAAACAGCATTTGTTTATAATACATTGTCATTGAAAAAGCGAAACTTTTCTTGTATATCATCTTCGATGATCTTCATATAATTTTCCTATACTACGACTACTGATGCATTGGAGATTCTCATATTCAATCAGAGCTCAGATGATATTTAAATGCCGAGGCATTACAGCTTTAACCTTGACCACAATATAGATCTAAATCTTAGAAGATGATTTCGTTTCATCCTTTAGCACAAAGAAATTCGAACTCAATTAATTAATCAACTCATAATTTACTTTAACGCTGAAGTAGCACTTTGAGTAACTTGTGACTAACTTCTTCAGGAAGTGTTCTATCGATATTTTTTTCAAAATCTGATTGCTAAAGTGTGCTTTCGTAAAGCGAATTTTTTTTAAAAAGTAGATTTATTAGATTTGTTCGAATCTTTTCACTTTCTCACTCAGATTTTTGGACTGACAGAAGCACGAGATGCACCCATAGTTAGACCCTGGTTTGTACCAAGCATGAATTTAACAATTCACATATGTAATTATGTTGAATCTTTTTAGACATGGGGAGAAGCTGTGTTAGGTCCTGTTGTTCGTACATTGCCTATTCTGGTTTCGTTTAGTGCATTGGGCAGTGCCACTGCAACGATTTATTGTTCTAGTCGTTATTTTATGGTAGGCGCACGTTATGGATATCTACCTAAAATTTTTTCTTGTATTCAAAAACAACGATTAACACCGTTACCGAGTATTATGCTCATGGTTTGTATTAAATAAATCTATTAATGTTTTTAGAAGTATTTATTTGTTGCCTTTATTTTTTAAGACTATTATTAGTATTATCTATTGTATTCCCACTAATATTGAGCATTTAATCGATTTTGTCAGCTTCGTTGCTTGGGTCTTTTTTGGACTGACATTTGTTGCCACAATTTGCTGTAAATTTACGAAGGCTGAAGCCTATCGAGCTATTAAAGTATGTTTGTTTTTCTCTATAGATTATAAACGAGAAGATATCTCGTTTTTTTTGTATAGGTACCAATACCTGTAATTATTTTTATGATATTAGTTTCTGTCTATCTTATTATTGCACCTGTTATATCGAGCCCAAATATTGGATATCTTATTGCACTTATTATTGTGCTTGTCGGTTTGATATTCTACTATTTGTTTGTTTTTCGTAAAATACAACCAAATCTGATGAGTAAATTTACTAATTAATAATTTTCGTTAAATTCTCTTGAACTTTAATTTTGTTTTAGAAAAAATCAATATATTTCTTCAAGAATTTTTCAATTTAACAATGTCAACAGTCAACATTGAAGCATAATTCTATTGATAAATTCATACTAAATTTCTTTTAATTTATTTGAATAAACTATTTACTACCTAGATAGATGATTAATGGAGTGTATCGATTATTGTTGAAGTGATATATTATTAAAAGTTTGACAGAAATTTCGTGCAAGCCACGACTTGGATATGAAAATTTGTGAAACGCGATTATGAATGTATGTCGAACTATGCAAGGAGACTAGTGAGTCCTTTAAATCGTAACGGACTTTTGGTCTGCTACTTGAAGACATGATAAGATATGAGAGACATGCAAAAAACACTGTTTTAACAAACAACTAATGATTGTCTAAATGTAATTGTTCAAGCGTGTGAATGATTTTGGATATCATATATTTAAATAACATCAATAACTTATTTGTAGAGTGTGGGTGTGGGTGTGGGTGTAGGTCTTATCTCCTTGGAACCGCCCACACCCTCCTATCTTAGATAATCACACTTAGTCTTTATTTGAAATTACTTAGTAGTAATAATTTTTACTTACCGATTTTATTTTATAACTATGATTTCAATTTATTAACTTTGCAAAAAAAAATTTTTACGGAGATATGAATTATCTAATTTAGTAAATATTTTTATTACTGAGAAACTATAAATTAACTGAACGTTCAATATTTTCACTAAGCAGTCAATTTGTGTACTGAGTAACAGATTCAAATTTTACTGGACAAAAGTCAGCTTAGTATTTTAATAATTTTACTTAGGGAATAAATTGTGGCCATTCAAAATTAGTGGAATTTGATGAAGTTGTACAAGTTCTTGAGAGTAACGTATCGATAGAGCATTGAATACATGACAATCAATTCTGATCTACGAAATGTTTCATGAAAATATTTAAAAAAAGTGTAATAGGATTGATGTATTGGGATAAATACGTATGTAGTAAACTATCAAGCGAGGAAAGGAGGCAATAGGAAACATCAAGTGTTTTTATTTGCAGGTTCTATATATTTTTGAACTGAAGTAAGATGGGATAATGATCAGAAATATCACCGACATCATCACAGACCACTGCAGGAGATATAGCTAAATGTTTGAGTGATGTTGAAACGAGATAATGATCGATCCATACCTTGTAGAGAGTACCGTCCGGGCGTAAACCAACTCTAGTAGGCTTGCGTGTTGTGATAGGAAATAGTAGACTGAAGGAAGGCTTTCTAATGGTAATCTTGGCGACTATATTCATGAAGGCTTTAGAATCACGATTTATGTCACCAACGAATACAAATGGATTATTATTTTCAGGCCATAAGATATTTCTCAACAATAGTGAGGCAGCTTGATTGTTATATGGCACATGTGCATTCACAACACTTAAACCAGATGTGGTTGTTACAGTAAGAGCACCTTTACCAGGATCAGTAGGACAGGGTGTCCATAGAACTTGATCATTGCAAAGAACACTTTTTTTTTCATTCTCCAATCCAGTTGCTTTTTCCGTAGAAATGATGTCTGGATTATAATGAATCGTGACGAGACTTTCATTCGAGTCAATGTAGACAGAACTTCCTTGTCTTCCTCGAATGCGCGGTTTACGTGAGTAAGTTTGTATATGCATTATTGGTTTACTTGCTAAGGTTGAGTTCGCATGAGAATCGAACATTTCATGTAACATTGGCAGTAAATCACCGGGCACTTCTTGTAGACAAATGAAACACTCCATAGTAGAGTGCTTGATTAGTAGTTCACTTAATGTCTTTGTAATATCATTAAGTCGTAGTTTTTCATTTGACCAATCGTTGTTAATCGAATAACGATTGATCACTGGACTTGAATCATTTACATAATTTATTTCATGAATCATATGCAATACATTCCAACTGATGACAACAAATTCTTGTTGACTTTTATTTATAGCAATACCAATGGTTTCTGGTACAGACCATTTCATTAAAGATGCCATGAATGAAAATTAAATAATTATATTCTGTTTTGGTCACTTGCTAGTCAAAATGATATTCAGCGAAAGAAACTGCCATGTTATCACTAAATGTCACCAAGAAAGAATAAAAAAGTCTTTTTTTTTTGCTTACCGTATATCTCGTCCAAGAGTCGATTTATCATTGTATCAAAGGTCATGTTTATGTCTTCTGTCAGCAATGAATAATTCAAAAACAAAATTACAGATATCTCTGACATGTCACTATTCTGATGTCAAAAACTCATCTAATGATTTATTTAAAATTCATGTAACATTTTCAATAGTTCAAAAACTAATTTCTCATATGACTTAATCAATATTTACACCATATGAAACATTATTTATAAAATAATTTTACAACTCATAAAAATGATGAGTTGTAAAACCATGAATAAAGTATATGTCAACATTTACCTTGTGGTTCTATTTTATTCAAGAGGCAAAAAAATAACGCACGTTTGTTTCTGTGTTGTAAAGACATTAAAAAATTCTTGGAAAAATGTTACCATTAAAATATTCCCAAGTACTCAATAATGAATTTTCATTGTAAATCAACTATTAATATTAATAAACTATTTTTAACAGTTGTCATCGAGAATATACTTTTCTGAAAATGTTTGACATAAAGTTCTTGTTTTTTTTAAATTAATTACAATACAAAAAACTAAATCAATCTATTCTAAAATTTGAAAATCAGATTTAACTTTTTCAATTTTCAAGTTTCACAAGGTTTTATGAGATCTTCATTTATCGAATTGTCACCTAAATTCGTCTTGTTTTGACTTGATCATAAAGATTTTTGAATACACCAAGTTACGATGTTCGATGTTGAAGTAATAAATGTTGTGAAACAAGCCATAAAACAAGAAATTACATAGGTTAACTATTTTGTTATGATATTGAAATATCTGGTTGAATGACAGACGCAAATCGAAATACATGAGAAAATATTATCAAGGAATTCAAATTGGATGATGATGAGAGAAGAAAAACATGTTTTTCACATTGCGAATATTTTAGTGATCAACTTGGAAAAATGTATGAAGCTGAATGGCTTGCAGATCGTACAATAAGACGATTATTAGTGGTTGAAAACAGTATAGTAATAAATCAGCATTGCATTGGATTATTACAACCAACTGAAGTAAATTCTTGAATGTATGATGGTATCATGAAATGGACGGAAGTTCGATGGAAAGTTCTTTTTGAGTATTAATCTCAATAGAAGGTATTCAATCAGTTCAAGATAGTACTTTTGGTACTCTTTGTACTATATTATGATGAGATAACTTTTTAAGAGATCTGTCAAAAATAATTCTATAAAATTTGTTTAGATTTCATACCAATTTTTTATTGCATACTTTAGCTCAAAACATAAGGAAATGATGTTTTGTCTCGTATGCTCATTCTATCTTATATTTGCAAATCTTTCGAAAGACAGGTAGTTAGAAAGGAAAACAATTACAACAGAATTCAACTTTGCCGGACGACTTCATTAGTTGGCTTGAATATGTATTATGATCTGCTAATTAATAACAAATTATACAAAATGATAATGAGTAAGAATATATCAGGAATGTACACCATCATACTGAGATGATTTTCTTGTCACTGACAGAAAATCTTGTTTGAATAACTGCACAATTGAAAGACGTTTTTCGAGATTGAAATAGACGAGTTAATTCGTTTATACAAATCCTATTGACACGATCTCTAGTCTACGAAGATGAAACTGATCTAGCTTTTACACAATCGGTCAGAGTAGATCAAATCAAACGAAATAGGTTAGATCATCAACATCTCAGTTTTGCATGTGTATCCAAAGAATGCTCAGTTATATTATATTGCTAGTCCAGTTCTACTGTCAAATCTTAAGTAATTGATCATGCTAGAGAGTATAGACATTGCAACGTGTTAAGCAAGTATGAAGTCATTGAAACGTTCGATTTTATTTACATTTATGCGTCTTTTTCCAATTGTAAAACTATCTTTACTAATTATAGTGTGTTTTTGTTTATTTTTCGTGAATCTGTTTTCTTGAGTTCAGCATTTAAATCAATTTATTCGAAAATATTTTTTCATTAATGTTGAAAATATTTAGAATAGATGAAATGCTAGAATCAATTGTATTTTCTCTTATTAATTTACAAGTAATTCAGGAAAGAACTTCAACGATATAATATCCGATCTCGTATAATAAAAAATAGACATTTTATTTTTCTATCATTTTTTTTTATTATAAAATTCCATTTTTCTATTTACAATTGATTTTGTCATTGGAACTATAATTGATAATAGTTAAAGGCAAAAAATGAGAAAAAAAATCCAATCAAAATTTATACTCATGAAAGAAAAGTATGGAAAATAGGGTGTGGGTGTTGGTCTCTTCTTTAATGACATCCACACCCACATCCATACTCATACCTCACACCCACACTCAAACCATCTTTTTTTTCTTCTGAATACTATGTGATTAAAGATATTGGATATATAAACTTGTAGCCCGTCAAAAGCTCTACACAATCGTATGTAAGGAATATATTTTTACGATATCCTTTGACTAACTTATATGGACTATACTGATTAGCTATGTATCACCATTTTGGACTCTACCCTCTATCAGTAAATTGATTATAACTCTTCCCAAACTATTTAGAAAACCTACTTATTATATACCATTCGATGCGCCGTGAAATTCTCTACAAGATGGTATATTTGGTTTCTCAATTCTATATAGGCCATCTTATCAGACAGGGTCCTTTATCGAAGATTAGTAAAATATTTCTAATATAAACAAATTTTTATTCGGTTGTTTGTTCTTTTGTATAGATATGTAGATAATATTTTTATGACAACAAATCAAACCAACGAAGAAATCAATGGTAAACTTGAAAAACTACGACGTAAAGATAATACTATCAAAATTGAACCTACAATGAGCACATCTTTTCATTTTCTCGATGTCACTATTACGAGTGCAAATAAACAATTACGAACATCTATTTATCATAAACCAACTGCTGAACCTCACATTTTACCATATATAGGCTGGGCAAAAAATTCTGGGGCATTCAAGAATGGTTTCCCAAAATTTTATATTTTATTCGAATTAAAGGACTCTGTCAGATAAGATGACATATTCAGAATTGAGAAACCAAATATACTATCTTGTAGAGAATTTCAAGGCGCATCGAATGGTATATAATGAGTTTATTTTCTAGAAAGTCTAGGCGGAGTTATGACCAATTTACTAATGGAGGGAATTTTGGGAAGTCATTCTTGAGTGTCCCAGAATTTTTTGCTCAGCCTATACATGAGATCATCCACGTCATATTCATCGTAATATTCCACACGCAGCATTATTACGTGCTACTCGTATCTTCATATGTCAATGATTTTAATTCAGAATGTATTCAAATTGATATGTCATTATTATTGAACGGTTATTCATACAACTTTATTTCTAAACAATTCAATCGATTCTTTCATTTCAATGATCGAATGCCTCTATTAAATCAACCAAATGAACAGACTTATCATCGTTTACATCAAAATTGATTATATCAATCTATATACTGTGAGAAACAACTTCAAATTATGATGCAAGATCCAGTTAAAACACCAGTCGTATTACAACCACAGATATGAAATCGACAATTGATGTATCCGTATTATCTGTTCGATAGTGGTCTTGCTATCCAATTACCAAAAGAATTCTACAAATAGTGGAAAATATATTATGCATTTCCTAAATCACCAGTTGAACATGTCAAAGTTCGGATATTGGCAAACACCAATCGTACTCTCAAGAGTTTCTTCATACATAAGAAACCACCATAAGAAATGTTAATCAAAATGGAGACATTATAAACAACAGCTACTTCATACTATTCTTCAAAACCAATCAAGTGAATACAAACAAACGTACATTTTCTATGAACATCAAGTAAACTATAACAACTATACATAATCACAAACTAAAAACATATTCATTTGATATGTACTTTTCTTTTAAAATAAACCATTCACTACATCATTACCGTATGTTCTTATTTTAGATTAAAATTTTTCATCGCAACTCGAAACATGTCCATAGTGACTTAGCCAATTTCGAATTTACCTGATGTTGATCTCTAGCAAAGATCGAAACGCATCGCATGGATGCTTGAATCTTTCTCATATAAACTCACTCTCAAGATATATTTGCCCTGAAAGTTTTAAAATTTTCTGATAGACCGTTTTTCAGAAACCCTGGAAAGGGGTTCCCTTAAATTAAACAACATCAGAAAGAAAACAGTTGATTATCATTGAATACGATAGGTACTTTAATTGTTTGATTCAATTTCATGGTTAACAATGCTTTGATATTAACTTGCTTTGAAAAGAATATTCGTTCCATTTGCTCTACGTAGTCAGTGTACTCGCGAATTTTATCCAAATCATCTGCATACATTTGCGAAAAGTCGTCTTTTGCCTCGTCAAAAGTTGAACGGATCGACTTTCGGATAATTTCCAAGAGAGTATTGTATGAGATGTATTGGAATTTATTCGTCAACACACATACAAGAGGTATTAGATGACTTTCGATCATCGTGTGATACAATTGGTTACACGGTGTATTTACCGTTTCATTCAAGTACTTGATTGGTGATGTAGGTGGTCGATGAAGAACAGCTCGCATATTTATCCCATGCAATTTTAATGTCGGCTCGTGTATTTGCATATTATCGGTAAAATCTTGATTTAACGTTTGTTCTAACTGACCAGTGTGTCGATTAAATAGGACGATTGTGTTCTGTTGATGAGGTTCCAAGCATATCCCATACAGCGCTAATAAACGCAATTGACCAGAAATGACGACATGAACGTAGTTTTCGAACCATTGACAAATATTATCATCTTTCATCGAAGACTTGATGATATCGATAACAAATTGGTCGTTAGTAAATGGAGAATTTTCAAATAAACCATTCAGTTCTACACTGATCTGATGAGATTCAACAAATAATCGAGGATTTTCACGAAATATAGATCCGAGAATGTATGCATCTAAGTATCGTTGCTCATCATTCTTGTCATTCCAACAGATCGACAATGATTCCGGTGCGATTCTCAACACTTTTTGTAGTTTACTATCCAATGGTGGAACATTCACACGCTCATATTGAACGGGTGATTGGCAATAGTAATTAATGCCGATAATTTTCTCGAGCAAATGACTGATTGTAGCAGCGTTATGAACTCGTGTGGGTGCCATATGACGTTTCACACCTATATTAAACAAACATAAAATGAGCTGACGCACAATTGTATAGTTTGTGTTACTTGTAATAAATAATGGAATGGGCAATTTAAGATGATCCAAATTGCTCTTCTCCAACGGCAAATACGTCCGAGCCGTCATTGTTGGTAATGCTTCAAGTGTAGCCATATTTGATTCTGGTATCACTAAATCTCCTGTTTCCTTAGCTAAATTTTTATGATTTCGGAGATAACTCATTGTGATAGGATTCATCATGAGAGGAACATAATCGTTTTCAGACAGTTGTTTGTCTTCTTCCAACCATTTGATCCATTGTTGATAACTAGTGGGATATTGTTGGCGAATAAAATCACAATAACTTTTGTGTTTTATTGAAGAGACTCGGCAACTATCTGCTTTGAGTGCTGTCATGATTAAATTAGTTTTTAATCCAAACGCTCCGATGGTGAATATCAAATCTGTCATTTTCAATGATGCATATGGTGATTGACCGTCACTTCGCACATACACACATCCATTTGGATCTATCTCTTCTTGTAATTCAACTCTCGAGTAGGCTAATGGATGAGTACGATGACTGCTGTACGATGCGAAACGTTGAAGAAATAAATTGTTCGCATCTATATTTTCGGCGACTATCCATGTCCACATATTCGTGTATTCTTTATTTCTTTCTCGAATATCTTCGAATACGCGACGTCTGTATGCCAATACTAACATTTCATTGTGGATAGAATCCAACAACTCGTAAGTGAACAATAACCATCTTCGTTCGGAGTGTTTCTGTTTCTGTTGAACTCGAATTTTTAAAATTTGATCCATAAATGTCAATACATTGTCGACGAGAAGAAATTGCGGAGATTGAAAATAGAGTGTGTAATGTTTCATTAAATCTCGATTGTAAATGTACATTTGTACGTCATACATATTCGTCAGAGAGACAGTCTCACCATCATCACAAATTAATGCAAACATGTCTACATTCGAATCAAGAATGTTTTCTTTGTACATGCAGTAAATAAGTCGAATCAGGGAACTTTGTTGAGCTAAATACCAGCCATGTTGGAGTTCGTTCATAGTAAATACGGGTAGAGAATTTGTTTCGGCGACCTGTTTCCATTCCACCAGTATATTTTCGAAAGAAGGATGAGATAAATTGTCAATATCATTCTGTAGTGCAATCAGCTCGTTTTCTTCCATAGCTGAAAACAAGAGCAACAGATTGCATGTTCTGTCATGATATTGGCATCAAAGTGCATACTTTCTCATAAGCGGAAAGAGAAAATGATCTTTCCTGTTAGCTGCTGTGTGATGATCGCAAGGGAGAAAAGAGGCTATTTGAAACAACCGAAAATCAGTGAAAGTCAGGTAAAGTCAACAAAAGTCACTTAAAATTACCAAGAGTAGACAATAAGTCGATCTGCTCCAAATCACGTTCCATCACTCAAAAATACGGGGTGTCCCAAAATTATAAGACTTCTCTTTAAATTTGCCGAATAATGAAGATTTCTCCAACTAGAGAACGTTTCATTTCAGATCTAATGTCATATACATGGACACACAATAGCAGTCTATCATGTGCCATATTGATTGGAATTTCATCAATTAGCATTAATGAATAAATTCAAAAACTTCCAAATTTCAACTATCCCATTATTATAAGACTCGCCTCTCCTCCCAAAATGTAAAAATATTGAATTAATATTAATTTTACCAAATCAAATGACTCTTTTCAGCATCCATTCACTGAAAAAAAAATGGTACCATACGGGACTTAAAAAAGGTTCCGAATTTTGTAACGAAATCGAAACCTTTTTAAGTATCGTATGAATATGGTTTCGTAGGCTAAGTTTCGTATCGATTTCAATGCAATCACACTAAGCCTATAGCAATCCATGGTGATACGACAGTCGAGCCCCCGACATTTGAGCCTCCCGACAGTAGAGTCCCGACATTTGAGCCTTCCATATGTAACTTTGATCAAAATCTATGATAAACTTTATATACATTGCTCAGTATGATAAAGAGTGAGCAGCAGCTACCAGGATTTATATTTTTGGGATTTTTTGGGATTTTTTAGTAAATCCTCATACATTTTGAAATAAATCCTGCATAGTTTCTGAGAATGAGAGCTTAGTGAGGGTCAGGGCAAAGACTTAGTGAAGGTGAGCGCGGGGGTAAGGGCAAGGATGAGGGTGCACTGAAATACTGATACAGTTAATAAGTTCCAATAAATCCTCAGTTAATAAATCAATCCTCTATAAAAAATAAATCTCAAAAAAATAAATCCCAGTAGCCCTTCAGTATAGATGCAACTGAAGGTGAATGCTGGTAAGGCGGGGAGGAAGATGCTCAAATGTCGAGGCTCTACTGTCGGGAGGTCCCATTGTTGGAAGGTTCAAATGTCGGGACTCAACTGTCGCAGACTCAACTGTTGGTGTACCGTAATCCATACGTCTCTACCTATAGTACTCTATCGAATCTCTTTCCTGGTATATACACCTGCGCTCTAAATCTAACCCCTACCTCTATCTCCTTAATTTATATTTTTATTCTATATGCTTATTCTAATCCCTTATTCTAACCGCCTGAATCTATCTTTTTATTCTAATCCCCTTAGTCTATATCCTCATTCTAACCTCTTATTCTATTCCCTTAATCTATAAGATTATTCTGACTCTTTAATCTATTTCCTTATTCTAACCATCTTATTTTAATCCCTTATTTAGGGATGTATAAATATCAATACGGTATTGAGTAGACTTCTGCGTGACCACGATTTTTCAGTCACGTCACGTCACGGTCACGAGCTGCTTAGTCACGGTCACGTTCATAGTCACGAATATTTTTCGAAACTAGTCACGATCACGTCACGGTCACGAGCTAGCTGGTCACGATCACGTTCATAGTCACGGAAATTTTTCGAAACTAGTCACGGTCACGTCACGGCCACGGAAATTTTGGATTACTAGCTGGATTTTTGTGCTACAAAATCAAGATTTAAATTGATTTCGTAGATTTTTCCTGTGACAAAACAAAGAAAACCCATAAATCAATTAAAATTTTGATTTTTTTTCACAAAAATCAGACTTTTAGTATCAAAATTTTTCACTGTTAAGTCACGGTCACGAGCCATTTGGTCACGGTCACGAGCCATTTGGTCACGGTCACGAGCTATTTAGTCACGGTCACGATCCCAGTCACGCCAATTTTTCGAAAACTAGTCACGGTCACGGTCACGAGACGCCGTGACCGTGACCGTGACCGTGACCGTGACCATTTTGCAGAAGTCTAGTATTGAGATATTGGTATTGATGGGTATTGGTATTGATATTGATATTAGTATAGAGCTGCTGGTCCCCTGACCTCAACCTCAATATTTTGAAAACCTGATTACGGATTCTGATTCTTCTACCCCAAAGACCTTTGATCAAACTTTAAAAAACCGTTATTTTCCCAAAATAGCATGTCCCTGATGAAAAATTCAAGAATTTATAATAATTTGTTTCTAAAAATTTATGAATTTGATTTTTTTCATCAGGGATACATTGTTTTGAGAAAATAACGATTTTCTATGAAGTTTGATGGAAAGTTTTTGGGATCGAGGAATCTGAATTCGTGATCGATTTTTCACAATATTGAGTTTGAGGTGAAGGACCAGCAGCCTCTCTCTTCCATGTATCAATGCTAGGGGTGTACAGCTCACGCTCATCGTAAGCGTGAACGTGAGCGTGTCTTTTAAAGAAAATACACTTGGGTCCTCATCTCCTATTATATGACGATAGCTTTTGCTTCTCATATCCTATTATATGAAGGTACCTTTAGGAGTCAGTGCACGAGCGACGACTGAATGCCAATATTACTGCTCAATCGATAGTCTCAAATTTTGATGAAAGTTATCCCATTTTGTAGAGCAAATTTTTTTAGATATTGAACCAAATTTTTAGACTTAAAGGTTGAACTTTGACTGAGATACGCTTATCCGACTAATAGCACCCAAAATAGTTTTATTAATATGAAAAAGTTTTGATCAATCTCTTGTATAAGCTATTTTGACGATGTCTCGTCATCAGTATGCGATAGAGCTCTGAAATTTTGACCACATATACATTTTGAAATATGGAATACAACCATCATATTCAACAATGTCCATATCTTCAAAAAGTGTGCCTGAATTTTTTGAGGTCATCCTTGATTTCCCTATATATTAGAATCAAAAATAACTTATCTTCATGATAGGCTTTCTCCAGATCAGCGTGATAGAATTTGCTGATTTTTTTTGTTCTCAAAGACTACTAACCTAGTACTACTTAAATATGCAATCAAAACTTTGGGATCTTGAAATTTGCCTGGACAAGTGTTAGTACCAAATGTCACTATCTGGTTTATGAGTCAGTCCACATAAGCCACGACCGGTTTCCACAAAACCTTCTCAATCGAGGTTGTCCGATTTTGCTAAGTTGAATATATGTTGTAGAGGCAAGAGTTCTAAGAATTTTGACGCAAGTCGTTTGAAAAAATATTGTTCTGTTCTCAAGATATTGATATTTTTCTGAGAGCACTATCATCAAAAAAAGTGCACTTTTTGTCATTTTTTATAACGTCTTTATCTCATCAAGGATACATGCAATTGACTTGAAACTTTTACTATGAGTAGATATCATAATTGCGTATTACCGAAAAAAAAACCCGAGCTCAGATGGATAAACTATTGAAGAGTTGTGCAATGCTATCAAGTACATGGAAAAATAGTCATTTTCCAGTCTATTGTGCATTTGTCTATCTCATGAAGGAATCGTGTTAGAAAGTTGAAATATTGGCTATGGAGAGATCTCACTGAATACATAATCCAGTAAAAACTTTAGCTCTCTACATAGTTTCTACCGCTCAGGAGATCTTTCACAAAATCATGATTTTGACCAAAATCACCATTTAATGAGGGTCCGATCCCCACTGCTGGCACATGAATGGAACACGAGTTGATGTGGTTTCAGAGCACAGGTTGAGTACTACATAGTTATATAACAATTGGAGTGGGATCTCAAAGAATGGTCCTAGGGGACTTACTGAAGAATACAAAAAATGAGCCCTATTCTATAGGAAATGTATTCAAGTTCGCTTAGAAATTACTTGAAGAGCTTCATCATACCAGGTAGATTCTACCTAGTGTAAATAAGCATATGATCCTCTATCACGTTCCATAAGAATATCCTTTCAAAACGAAAAAAATTGTTTTTCGAAGAATTCCCATACCCTCTAGGCCTCTTGATGGAGAGTCTTGTTCTGTAAAATCCACGTATCTTCCTCTGGAAATTTTTTGAAAAATTTTTTTTTTCATTTTGAAAGGATACTTTTATGGAGGATGGTAGAGCATCGCGTGTTGATTTACGCTAGAAGGAATTTATCTGATTTGATGAAACTCTTCAAGTAATTTCTAAGCGAACTTGGGTACGTTTCCTGTAGAGTAGGGCTCATCTTTTTCTATTTTACAGTAAGTCTCCTAGGATCATTCTTTGAGATTCCACCCCAATTGGTACATAGCTATGTAGTAAAGCTCTCGACACATTAGAAGACTCGGGGTCTCCTATTGTGTTTTATCATTCACAAGTTACAAGGAGGCCTTCTAATATGTCTCTAAAAACGTCAAATTTTTTTCGTGATCTCAACGAGGAATTCTAATTTTAACCCTTTTTTGTCCGATATACTCTTAGCAAACGAGTTTATTTTACTTATCCCGTGCTCGTACAATGGAAAAGAAGCGGATAATATTTTAATGCAAAAAAAAAGAAAACAATCGTAGGTTAGAAGAGTGCTCTTAAAACAATATAGATAACATATCCTAAATTTTGTGTGCGATTTATAACGGCACTATTTGTTCTAAAGAATACGATCTATCACTAGTGGCATTTATATTCTATATAACTACACCCTCGGACAAAAGTCTTTCCCCCTCTTTATTTCTATACTATCATACTTTGCATCAAATTTATTGCCGTGTAAAGATACTACATAAGATTTTTATTTGAATATGGTATAAATCACAATGAAATAAAACTCTTATGTCATATCTTTATTTGGTCATAAATTTGATGCAAAGTATGATAGCATAGAAACAAAGAGGGAGAAAGACTTTTATCCAGAGGTATAAATAACTTAAAGAAAGAAAATTAAACCTTTTTCAGTCAAACTTATTTACGTTAGTTGCTTATATTGAGGATTGGCTCGTATAAATAGAATTCATACAAAATGAAATGTGCCATCAGCTTAGTTATTAGTTTCTACCCTAGAGAGAGTACTGAGTTTAGGATACCCATGTACTGAGAAAGCCTTAGCAGGGTACTCAATATAGGTACTTCGAAAATTCTCAGTAATTGTACTGATGTAGGTACTGCGTGTGGTTCCCATAAAAGTACGCTTACTGAACAAGTACTTGTATGGGTACCCGCATCCGTAGTTTTACTGAGGAAAGCTCTACAAGGTGCCCTACATTTGTCGCGCTCTGTGTAGCGACTATTCAGGGTGTGGGATGTGGGTGTGGATGTAGAGTGTAGGTGTAGATGTGGGTGTGGGTTGAGAGAAGATGAACTCATACCCACACCCACACCCAAATTTTCAAGTTGGCACATGCAACTCCAGCAAAACTAGTAGAAGATCTTAATGAATTACTAGATCAGACGATGATATCTATTTGTGAATATATTTTTCAGTTATTAGAATGAGATCATTGCAATACTGACACAAAATGTATCCTATTTACAAATGGTTAAACATTTTGTATAACATAATAAACACCATCTATTCTATCTGTCACGTTTATGCTAAACTTTATTGAATCAGATATACCAAGAAATTTCGTAGTACTATGCCTATTAAAAAATGAATTACCATTAAGAAAAAGACGATCATAAGAGAATGAAGAATGATTAGTATATGTTGAACAAAGTTGTTGCAGTTATTGAATTAATACCCAAGTTGCATCGAATTTTAATAATGATGTATTCACTGATGCACTGACAACATTTTCTGTTATGGATTCTATAGAACGTATTCCGATTGAATTTGTATATGAGGTTTGTTTGAAAATGTTCTAATGAAATACTTGATCATCATATCCATGTGAATTGTTGTCCAAGAACATTAAAATCAAGCGCATATTTTATAACTAATGGTGTGTAGCTAGTTTCTACGCATAGTAGTACAATTCATGTTGAACTGCTAGATAAAAAATCTGTTAACTCATCCAAAATGCTGAATGTCACAATATCAAATATTACTGTTTGATTAACTGTCAATTTATTTTTACTAAATACACGACTTATTGTTTCAGCGCCACCAGATTCAAATTCATCCTTTTGATAGGTAGTTATAGTGCGGTAAAAAGCCAGATATGCATTTCTATCAGATAAATCAGGATTAGTTGTACCGCATGATATTACAGGAGAATATCAACTAATTTGGCAACTTCAGCAATAAAATAAGCTTCTCTGGAAAATGTCAGTCCAATAATGTTGAAAGTAGACATTATTAAACATGTATTGTCAATCAATCTTTATATTCTATTGCTGTAAAAGAACTACTGCAGCTCTAAACATAATATGAGAATGGACTAATAATGCTCTAGGTTTCGATGTATATGTCACACCTTGAAAAAGATCTAGTACTTGAATGTCTGCAAAGTCTGAAAGTAACTAGTTTGCAATTGAGTACTGCACATTAAATTTCTCGAATATGAAAAATAATAACAATCAACGACAAACATCAAGGATATAACATCAAGTTTTTTTATTATAATCTATATATGATCATTGGGCAAAGCGTGAAAGACAGTAAAAAAAGCTTGGATTTAAATCGAAGGAAATCAACAAATCTAACCGTCGAATTTTATTAAATCTATTGAATTCATCATTATCAAAAATCTTCAGTAAAATATTATGGAAGAAATCGTTATCTTCTAAAAAGAGACATGCTAAAACGAATTTTTAACAAATAAATCACATTCAAATATAAAATTCATCATGAGTCATAACGTGCTAGGTAATTTCAATGAAACTAAACGGAATTCTAAGGATTTTGATCTGAGTTCCATAGAAGAACTAATTAATTAGTTTGATATGCAATGATGAAGGAGAAATAAAGAAAACAAACACAAATGTAGATTACAAAAATCTAGTAGCATAATTAAAGGATTCTTTTGAAAGTTACACTAATGCAAAAAGAGTGAAGAAAAACATTTTTCAATTACAAATACTATTCCTTACGTCATTTGTATTTCTTAATTGAGAATGCTCACAATAGCAGGAATATTTAATCTTTCTCTATTTAAAAACATTCTCTCAGAGATGAAGAAAAATCGAGATGAATTACTTGTCAATTGTGTTTTCCTATTTCTCTGCTCTGCTAAAAGCAAGGCTTAATATACATCTTTCTCTCTCTAATTGAGTACCATTTGTTCTGCAGAAATGTTTTTATTTCAGAGTTTTTAGAAATCGATTATTTTGAATAGAGTACGAAGAATTTTTCTAATTATAAGAATATTCCCGAACTCTTATAAATATAAGCAACATCAAATTATCTAGTAATGTGGTAGTTATACTCACCTTCAAGAATTTTCAATTTTTCGTTCAAATACTTTTTAAGCTATGGACATTTACGATATATCATCGTTAACAACACTAAGGAGACGTTGTGTCATTGTTATAACCTATCTTTTTTTTCCTCTAAACAAGATATATAAATCTGATATTAGCATCAAATGCGTACATGAAAAATATTTTAACTTATTTGATTTGATCTCTTTATTAAAATAAAATTTTGTGTTTATAGAGTGAATAATTTCCACGTTTCAAATTCTTGTATCGGAGTATCTTGTTTCTTATCTTTTATTTGCATAGTATGAAATTCAACGAGCATTATCCAATATTTATCTTCCAATGTAAGAACTTCTTTATGATGAATCATGAGTAATATTTGACGAGTTGATTCATCATAAACGGCTTGAACATCTTTCACTACCCATGAATCTGGCGTTTTCAAAAGAAGTTTTTCATTAGTAAGCTCACTTGTGTAAGGGTTCATACAGAGCATGACAAGATCATTAGCCATAAAGCTACGCAGCTGTGTTCTCAATATAGTTTTTGTCTTTATGTCATAAATCATCGTAATAAGAAAATCAACATTTGGCATTAGATGAAACTCAGTAACAATATCTTCTTTCTTCCCAACAAGATTTAAACCCATTTTAATAAAATATGCTTTTATCAAAGGACTTTCGTCTCGTGTTCGAACTTCTACAGTCCAATTTTCCTCGTAATCAAACACTGAGCAACTACTTTTTGGAAGGGCATATTGTGAACTGTTTTGTTGAGTATAATTTCGAATAACATCTAATGTTGTCATATTGTACTCTTCAATGTTCATTATGTAAAATCCATCGACTTTGCTTGTACATTTTCTTATTCATATCGAAAACGAATAGAAATAAACGTTGAGGTCCAATTCCACATTGTACAGGCATGTACATAAATGAAGAACCACTATTCACGATAGCTACAGGTCCAAGTACAAAATAATACATAGATGTTCTATTATCATCGATGTGAAATGAGAAATTTGCAAAAAATAAAAATTTTGATGATGTCGGGTTGTAGGAAAAAATACTTCCATAGAGTGAGCTTCTATAAAAGAAAAAAAAAGAGTCTCAGACAAGATCGGTAGGTGAAATTCTATTTATACCCGTAAATCGGTTTTACGGCATAAAAGACAGTTGCCGAGGATAAGTTAACATTTTCACAAAAGAGAAAAACAAGTCCAACAATTATAATTTGCAGTTAATGCATGATGTTTAGATAAGATGATGTTGTTCTAATGTTTGTGTTCATATTCTTATTCTAAGTAAAATAATTTTTAACCATGAGAATGACGCATTTTTTTTCGTGTCAGCTTGTTTTTATTCAGTAGCTTTGTACAAACAAATAGATAAACAGAAAGGTAGATGGATGTGAGAGTGGGTAAGCGGCTGGCTCAGGGAAGACTTCACCGACTCTCATTCTTCACCCTCACCCTCACCCTCATCAGGATGAAAAAGGTCGATATAGGCTAAAATATTTTTAGAAGAGTTTCACAACGAGAAAATTCGGATATTTCGATAAAGGAGAATGTTCTTTCCAGCTGTGCCAGTCTCCGACACGAGTCGGGTTGGGTCATGAAAAAACATACTTGACCTCGGGTTAGGTCGGATTACAAAAGATTTACGAATTTCGAACTTCACATAAGAAAAGCAGCAATTTTAGATGAGATAATCATTTCTTTATTTCGAATACCTATAGAATATGTATCGATTTACTGAGAAGATTGTCAATTTCTGAAAAAAAACTTACTTTGATTGGCCAAAAATCAGCCTCTGCTACCAATACACCTTCTACACTTTTTGTATTCTGTATTACTCTAAACTCATAATAGGTGTAAGTAATTGCTGGTTATGATCCATATATGGGACCCTTTTTTTTCGAACAGGAATATTTTTTTCAAGTAAAACTCTATTAGAGTTGAAAGGCGCATCTACTTCTCGCCAACTAAATTTCTAGAGCTATATAACATGCTAGAAAAACTATAAAAATTTCAAGATAATTATTAAGTTTTTCTTCTTGCTGGTAGAAGAGTGGCGTCCTTCCTAGCCACTTCCTAGATACCTCACTACATTTAAGTAATATATTGATCATTCATTCAATTTATTGATAACTCAATTATTTTACTGGGAAATCATTGAATATACTGGTATTATAATTATGTAGCTAACTGATCATTTGATCTATTTTATTGATCACTTAAATCGTAGTCTTTGATAACTGTATCTTTGCATTTGTCTTATTCTTTTTTTTTACGACATATGCTTATTGTCGAGCAAAGGGCAAAAATGAAGTTAACCAATGTATATAACTTGTTTTTCTCTTCTGAGTATACCTGTCGAGATTCTCATGATATTTCTCTTCATGTTTGCTTCTATTCTCTCGTAGTTTACTAGTTGACACACTTTTATTATTCGCCCTTGTATGGTGGCTCTTATATAAAAAGCACACACACATACAGAATATTCGCTTCTCAGCCCTTTATATAAAACAATTGCTCATTAATGCGATGAGTACGACATCAGATCAAACGACTAATGACTATGTGACTGATACTGTTTTACACGAAGATGATTTGACTGAACAAGCCAAAAATCGATTTGGTTATCACAGTGATATACTCCGTACGTTCGAATCATATCGCCAAAGTGTACTTCGTAATGACTATATAACACCTATTGGTCGAAATTTTTTTCTATCCGAATTTCATAATTTACATACAAATTGTAAGCGTGTTCTAAATTATGCAGTCGAACACAATGAAGTTTTCAATCAAAATTTGCCTACTATCGGCCCCTTAATAATTTGTGGCTTTGCACGTACAGGTACAACATTGCTCTACAATTTGCTTGCCTGCGATCCGAATTGTCGTGCACCATTATTCACTGATATGGAGGTTGAAGTTGTTCCACCGATTCCGCGATCCGATTCGATTGGACAAAAACGACGACTTGATCTTTTCAAATCTGTTCAACAAGACAATGAACAAGTGTCCGATATGCTCATGCGAATATCTGCATCTCATGCACATTTTGATATTGAAGAAGATTATAGTATTCTTCGTCAAGCTGGCTATTTTTGCATGGTTACTCTTCTATCTGATGATGAAGATGACACTCCTGAGAGTTGGATTCGTAAGGAAATTAACAAAGAATATGTGTATGACTATCATGAAACATTTTTACGTATGTTAAATACTGTTGACATGCCAAAATCGCATTGGCTATTAAAATCACCGTTTCATATTTTTTATTTTGATAAATTGCTTCAACGTTATCCGAATGCATTATTAATCATGACACATCGACGTCTTGACGAAGTTCTTCCGTCAATGTATAAGTTATCATTGGCAATTGCTGACTCGTATTTTGACAAAACAAACTCTATCAGTCGCGATAGAATAATAAAACGATCTTGTCAATTTGTCGATAAAGAAATGGAATGTATGATGAAATTTCGAACATCAGAAAATGGTATACTTGCTCAATCGAAAAAACATATATTCGATATTACTTATGACAATTTGATGAAAGATCCAATTGGTGTTGTCCATCAAATATATGATTATTTTAATCTTCATTGTTCGAATGAAATGGAAATGGCTATGCATGATTGGCTTCTCAAAAATCCTCAAGGAAAACAAGGTCGTCATACATACTCACTTGCTGATTTTGATCTCAATCGGGAAGATATCGAAACACGTTATGCTGACTATATTAATTTGTTTCTGTCTTCGGATAATCAATCATCATCGACAACTTCTATTTCATCATAATTGAAACAATATCTCCTATTGACTTTGATTTAAATTGTTACTAGAAGTAGTTTAATAAGTTAATTGTGGAACCTTGAGAGTGTTGATGTGAACGTTTCATTGACTTACACTCACATTCTCATATACTCAAAAAGGATTTATAAAAAAAAGAAAACAGTACACGGGTTACAAACACTTGCCAAGGTTGATGAAAAAAAGATTTATGAAAGAATAGATTATACTCATATACCTAAAGAGGGCTTATCTAATGGTAATAAACGAGTAGTTAGAGTTTATTATTCTCCACTTATTTTTTACAGGGTGTGATTGGGTGTGAGTGTGCTAGGATAGATGACGAAAAATCCATACCTACACCCTAAAGTAAATCTAGAATGGTTTAAAAGGGAATCGAAATCAAGGTATTTGGGACGTGAGTACGAAAGTAAATCATTTAATTCTTTTAACTTCATTTTTCTTTTTATGTAAATAGATCATATTATAAGATGATATACATTCTATTTTTATGCTAGATGAAATGACATTACAAATAAATATGGAAAATAAAGAACATCAAGATAGTTGACTCAATCTTCAACTACGATATCTTCTTTTGTGTAAAACAACTAATCACAACTTTTTTTTTATTCTTATATTTTCAACAAAAAGATAACAGTTTATCTTTTCACATTCTCTTTTTAGTTTGTCAAAGATAAAAATTCTTTTTTTTCATATATAATTGCACAACTATTTTCATTCTTGTGAGATATATATATATATGAGTGAATTGCAACTTTTTGGTATGATTGGTGCGAAAAACTGAAAGTAGATCATAACCATATATGAGCGGTGCATTTTATTATACTCTATGCCTATGTTACACAGCAGAAGTTTCCCAACACTTTACCGTATATTAGTTGAGATACGCCTTACTCCAATGTAAATGTACCATAAAAAATCAAAAATGTCCTTTTACAGCTCATCATATAACGTAAATATCTCGAGAACAATAAGAGATATAAGGCCGATTTTTTACATGGACATACAACTCTGAGAACTATATCTACAGTAAAAATTTAAGCGAAAACAAACTAGTCGTTCACGAGTTATTTACATAGTAAATTTCAAAAAAGTCCTTCTACATTTCTTCATATAATGTAAATTTCTCGTGAATGACAAGAGATAGACGGCTGAATTTTGAACCAATTATATAACTCTAAGAACTATACCTACTGTAAAATTTTGAGCCAAAACGGATGAGTTATTCAAGAGTTATTAACGATGAAATTTGCAAAAAGTCCTTCTACAAAGTGAGTAAAACTTGAATTTTTGGAAAAAGATCGTCTTTTTTCAACGAAAAGAAAAGGTGTTCGGAAGAAGTTTTTTTTATCAATTTGTTTTCCGCTCGATGGCCTTTCTTTTGAATACCTTCCCGTTCCTTCAAGTCATGGCCAGGGGGAGAAAACTAAGAAATGAGGTCCTTCTACACAAAAATGAAGAAGTGTCTGTAAATAAATATTTTGAGCGAAATGGCGCGAAAAAAGAGAGAGAGAAACACAAAAAATATATTATTCGATAGAGCGTTTCAAGCTGTATAAAATGGACTATTGACTATTATTTTTTTCTTTTCTTTGCTAGTTAGAAAATTTCCTTTTCTTAGCACATCTCTCTATAAAATACGATTTTTTTGCAGTGTAAGACCCATAGATCCGCGCCAGTACACGCTAGAGAGCTGAATTTTGCTGTGGCAGTGGGACAGTCAGAGACTTATAACACAGAAAAAAAATCGTCCAGATCGGTCAACGGGAAGAGAAGTTATTAAGAAAATATAGCCAAAATCTCAATCGTACCAAAAAGTTGCAATTCACTTATATATATTCGAAACCTCGAAGAATAAATGTAATTTTTTTTTGATTAAACGATGTAATGTCTTCAATCGAAAGATTACCAGTTTAACGATTTCATCGTATATTTGATGATCTTGATATTGAAATTATTTTATTTTCAGCTCGATCTGCGTCAAGATTATGCTTCCTGTCAGTTGTTAATACTCATGATCGATTTATTTTCGTTTTTAAATCAGTGTGAAAATCAAAGTTTCATATGCTTTGTCAATTCATTAATCCTAAAAATCTAATATGATTAACAGTTGATAATAATGAATAAAGATTAGGTTAGATAGTTTTCTCTATTTTATTTGTTAATCTTCGACGATTGACTTAATTTCATTCATTAACTCTTATTAATATTGATGAATATGAATTGAACATGATCTTAAAGTGTATTAATAAAAATTTGCTAATTTTGTTTTCCTTTAATATTGGAAAATATGATGATCGAAGAGAAAACAAAAACAGCAAATGATCTTATATCAATTATAGAATAATTGAGTCTTAAAAAACTTCAATTAAACACTATAAATTTGAGATTACCAACAATTGTGTTGCCTCAAAATTCTGAACTCGAATATTTAAAATAATTTGAATAAATTGAGCAGAAAATTTTAAT
>CAJNOL010000577.1:70795-84089 GCA_905250125.1 Rotaria sordida | reverse complement strand
GGTTTTTACTTTCTTTACTGCCACTACGCTCGCTTCTCTTGATTGTTGTTTCCTGCTTTTCACATAGCACCCAGTACAGCGTCTTCGGACATCGTGTGCACGTTCTTCCATTTCTTCTAGCTTGTGATCAACGAGTTTATGCTCCAAACTACTTGTTAATTGTTGTTTCGAACCAGGCTTCAGTTTTTCGAATGATTTACCAAGCAGTAAAGATCGTACAAGATTTTCACGAAACTAACATCGTCATATGGCTTGTGTCATAATTTTCCTTATAAATCAAATATGCATTAACTATTGCTATTCCAAATATCAATACAAATCTCACCTTTTGATACCATTTTACAGAGTGTCTAAAGCATGTGTAGTATACTGATAGTTGATCAGATAAATCTATATCTTGTTTTCCTTCATTATAATCGAGAACAACTTATGCCTTCATTATGCGTTCGTTTAATTTATTGATTTTCCTGGTAGTCACTACAGTTGCTGTATGCGATGGTTTTGTAGATATCATCAAAACGTCTCTTTTGTCTTTCCACTCGATCAGTTTTATGTCATTTTCATTCTAGATCCAAAAAACTTTACCACGCTTGAGCTTTTTTCGAACAACTTCATGTTCTGATCTGGCACGATTACTTCTCATTGTTTCAATCAGATATGTGTCATTTTGCAATAGATGTTCTGCAAGAGAAATACTTGTAAAGAAGTTGTCAGCTACCACGGTTCGATAGCATCCCAAAAGATCGTCTATTAAACCCATTACGACTGTTTGAGCATGTTCAAGACTTGTCATTGGATCCTGCTTACCGGTATTAACTGTAAAATTTCAAGTGTATCCATTCGTACTCGTTATATCTTAACGCCGTATTTATGCGATTTGCCCGGAATATATTGTTTGAAGAGAAGTCTGCCTTTCCATGGTACCATTGTTTCGGCGATAGTAATAATTGAGCCAGAAATGTTAACCGACTTAAACCTAGCTTGCAATAAATCCAAAAGTGATTTCAACTTGAACAACCTGTTCTGATCTGCATGCTTCTTTTCATTATTTGAAAAATGATCAAATTTGAGGGTGCGGGTGTGGAATGTGGATGGGTGGGTGTGGATATGGGTGTGGGTATTTCCATCATTCACACCCACACTCACACCCACACTCACACCCACACCCACACCCACACCCACACCCACACCCATCCACACCCACACTCACACCCACACCCACACCCATATCCGCACCCACACACTCACACCACACGCCCACACCCTTCCTTGAATAGAGTGTATGTGTGTGTGAGTGTTCTCTTCAACCACAGCTAAATCCACCTAAACCATCCACACTCTGCTTGTGAGTGATGACTCTGCTTTATAAACAGAGTTCTGATTAAATTTCTCATTTATGTTACAGAATTGTGTAAGCCCTCTGATTTAAATATTTTATCGATTAGTATATGTAATTGATAATGACATCATTAGTGAAGTGCATTGATGTCGTGCTTCATGACTGGCCTAGATTTCCACAATATACCAGTTTCATTGACTGGTGCAATAACATAACACGCATGGCATATGCAGAATTGTAAAAAAAATTATCAACATCATCTGTCGATTTCTTTTTTTTCCTTTCCACCATACAGGAGGTAGTTGTATTAATCATCACGGGCAATTGCTGTCGTTTCACGCAAGTACAATGAAAACATGTCGTAGCAAACATTTTTATTTTTGTTGTCTATTGAAAATGAAAATAAGAACCAACATGAATATTTTTTTAGATTATTTTAGAGATTATTGATTATTTTCAGATGAAACAAACTATTACATCTACTTCATTTTTGTCACCATTCAATGGTAAAACAATTGTTCTCGAACTTGGTCGTGAAATAGGCTTCAAAGCTAAACAAGAACTAATCAATTATTTGCGAGAACAACAAGCACATATTTCATATATTCTTACAGCTAGTGTACGTTCTTCTTTTATTTTGCAAACATGTTGTTGAAGTTAATTTCTTTTTTAGACTGACTATGTTTTGGTTACAAAGAGTGTAGATAGCTATAAGACACGTCGTGCTAAACAGCTCGGCTTGCCATTGGTCAATGTTGAATATATCTACGAATATCGTCGTTTGCCGTCTGATCAAACATCACTCGATATTAGCAAATTTATCATCAAATCAGTTGAAGATCAAGAAAATTTTACGAAGACTGGGACTATTTCCGTCACAGGTATTATAAGATTTTTTTTTGTAAAAATCATTATACAAATACTTGTTTGTTAGAATCTCGAGCAAGCACGAGCAAAATCAATAAGTTCGATTTGACTAAAATCAAACTATGGAATTCGGATGATATTGATTTGCCTCGTTTCAATGAATTGACACATTGTGAAATTGGCAAATGGGCCATTTTCAAAGTATAATTCTATTCATGTGTAACTATTGTTCTCTTATATTTCTACTATTTCTAACAGGAAACTAACGATAATTCAGATGTATTTTTTGTTCTCGAACTTCAAGTTATTCCCGAACAATACTACGATCAAACAACTAGTGATTATCGACTAAGATTTCGATACGAAAAACAGACGATTGTTGGCGAAGGCCAAAAACAAGATAAAAAAGTATTGATACAATATGCATTTAGTGATGATCCAAACGAACAACAACACTTATTTGCATCATACTATTATCGAATAGCTACAATGCCACGTGTAACAAGAATTCGTGAAATGTTACCTGATAAATTGGGATCAAAATTATTATTACGCGTAAGTCAACAATATTGACAAAGAAAAATTATTTTTTAAGAAAGAAACAAACTAATTTTTAGTCATTATTTACTCATCGTATCGATACACAAATACTTGATGATAATGTATGTCAATTGATTGAATCGATTTGGTTAGAATCGATTGGTGATCTGAATAAAATTTTGAGTGTATCACCTGAATCAATCAATCTTAAAACGGTATATACATTTGTTTTGCTACATTCATATTAGTTTTTGCTTTAAACTACAAAATAGATCATCGAAGCTGAAGCAGCACTGCTTGAACTCAAATCGACCAATGATTCTGCTGCTGCACTTCGTTTCTATTCACTTATTCCTCATCGACCACCGTACAACATTGATCTCATAAAAAATCGTCGAGCATTAACCGAAAAAATTGATTTATGTCAGGTACGTCTATTTCTTTTAACTATCTCACTTGATCTTTTGCTCCTTCAGATGCTTCGAGATATGCTTACAGTCAACGAACTGACTAATTGGAATGTTAAAGCACCGATCGAAGCCAAATATCGAGCATTGAAATGTCATATTGAAACATTAGATAGTTCAACACCCGCATTTAAGAATGTTGCCAAGTTCATTCAATCATCGACTGACAAGTGAAAAGAATTGAAATTTAATTTCATAAATGATAACTTTATTTTTGTTCACTAGTGGTGAACAAATTATTATTCATCATGTATTCAGTGTGGCCAAACAGACAGATGCACTCAATTATTGTACATCACTATCCCATCAACAGCAATTATTTCATGGATCGAAATATGCTAACTTTCTTGGAATTCTTTCACGGTAAAATATTCATTTTATTCTCTAGAAAATATTTATTGTATGACTATATATATTCAGTGGTTTAGCTATGCCAAAAATGGTAGTTGAAGAATTGGGTATCGTACGCACTGATATTGGTTGTCTTGGTTATGGAATTTACTTTTCTGATTCTGCTTCTACATCTCTAAAATATACGACAGCAAGCACAACACGACCAGGTCGACGATTGTTGTGCATCTGTCAAGTAGCACTAGGCGAAACGGCTAATTATTATTCATTTTCACCGACTCTCATCAAACCTCCCGACGGTTTTCATAGTACACATGGAGTTAAACAGACGGAAGAAAATCATTCAATGTTTACCGTAAGTATTTAGTGTTCTTCTGCTATGTCAACCACTTGAAAAAGAGCACATATTTCGATTGTACAAAATGGCATTCATATTGAAGTCTCTCGGTAGAGCTTGTACAGTGTTCACATTGATAGTTTTGATCGTTGAATTCATCTTTGAGAATTCTTTTACTTACCATTCGATGTTGAATTTAACAGGCTACGTTTTCATAAGAGGTATTTTTGAACTCATGTGACTTTTTATTTAATTGCAAAACAAATTATTAAAAATTTCAATATTTAAGTGTGTTATTAAAGCTAAACAAAACACAATGTACTTAATTTAAACTAATTCGAATCAGAACAATTTTTAAAGAATTTCTACATTTATATCAATTATTTTGTAGAACAGATCAAGGAGACTTTGTTGTCTACTATAAAATGTACCATAAAATTGATCTAGCTTTAATGTTCGTTCTAATGGTATACTTGAAACTTGAATTCTTTTTACAATTAGATAGAAATCAAATAAACATTTGAATATAAGACGTGATTTTTCACCAATGCCTTCTTTTTATAAAAATATAGTCCATTAAGTATTATGTAGAATGTGATATAAATGTTTTCTGTTATTTATTTAATGATCAAGAAGTAGAAAATACGAAGTACTTTCGACAGTTGTGCGACACATCATCATACAAAAAATAATACTACAATTACTTGTGTATTCTACTTCGTTTCATGACGTTGTTATCGTGTAAACACAATCAATCAAAACATTTTCTATGCGATTACAGTGAACGTCGCTAAATGTATTGTAAAATAGTTTCATTTAAAAATAAAGTCGAAGATTTCAGGTCATCTACTGTATTCAGAACTTCATTTTCAAAAACAAGAGTGTCAACTTTCTTCTTGTATTCGAGAATACAAAATTGATCAAAGCATCGTCTTCCAGTGAAGAGTAGAATCGATTCCGATTAGCCTGACTCCTTTTAAATAAAATAAAGTTAGAGTGCAATCACAAAAATCCAATATCTGATCTATGTTAGAATTGTCCTGGATTTGATTTCAACGAAAAAGTTTGAACCAATCAAATATATACGTATTGGATTCGAGCATAGGCATATTGTAAGATCGAGAGTCTCGAGTTTTGTGGATCATCTAAAACTTTGTTAATTTTCTTCCATGGCTACCACAGATCTGAAATACTAATGTAAATTCACTAGAAACCAGTTCAAGACACGATATTGAGAACAAAACTATTTCTCAACATGTCTAATCGTAGAATGAAAAATCTAATTTTTATCAAAATAGGATAATGAATATGCAATCTATCAACTTGATCAGCAACGTTTACTCTACATTGTGGAAGTTTCGTGGGCACCAAACGATACTCTCGACGTTAAATTAGAACGATTACCAATTGTCCACTATCAACAACATGCGTTAAAATTGAGTGAACATGGTAATGATAATGTATCCTTTTTGTTACAATAAAAATTCAATCATCTTATCTGTTACGTTCTAGTCGAAGTTCCATTGACAATCGATGATGAAGTCATTGAAATAGCCGAACAAGATTATGGTTTAATATGCCCGTCGTCAGGAAAACTCGTTCCACTTAAATCATTTCATATTCGTGCTCAAATTGTTGATGCTACCGTTGAAGTAATTATATCTATCGTTTCATTAAAGTTATACTAATTCATCATGTTTCTTTTTTAACAAAAAGGTTGTTCTTTATCAAGTCTATCATAATACGAGTTCAACACCGATTGAAGCTAAATATGTATTTCCTCTTGATGAAAATTCAACTGTATGTGGTTTTGAAGCACATATTAACAATAAAGTTATTAAAGGTGTTGTCAAAGAAAAAGAACAAGCCAAACAAGAATATCGAGAAGCAATTGAAAAGGGTCATGGAGCATATTTGATGCATCAAGAACAAGCTCAAGTATTCAGTGTAGCTGTTGGTAATTTACCAGCAAATAATGAAGTCATTATTAAAATAACTTATGTTGCCGAATTAGAAATCGAAAATGGTGATATCATTTTTCGTCTTCCAGCTAAAATGGCTTCATGGCAATCGAAACAAGCAATCGAAAGCAAAGATCAATCAATTGTACGATCTATCGATATTGTCGATGAAAAAGTCGAATTTAGTTTCAAAGCATCAATTCGAATGCCATATGAAATAATTAAATTATTTTCACCAACACATCGTCTTCGTCGAAAATTAACCGATTGTATAGCCATGATCGAACTTGTCGATAACGTCTTAATTGATCGAGATTTTGTTCTTTCGATAACACTTAAAAGTGCTAATTTACCTCGAATATTAAATGAAACATTGTCATTGAATGATGACAGTGGAACAACAACAACAACAACAACATCAAACAATTATGATTCTCAAGCATGTATGCTTACTTTTTATCCACGATTCGAAACATTAACGAATTCGAATGAACAAGTTGAAATTATATTTATTGTCGATGTATCAAATTCAATGGATGGTACGCATGTACAACAAGCTAAACAATTAGCTCATTTGTTTCTTACAAATTTGAAAGTTGACGATGGAAATACATATTTTAATATAGTTACTTTTGGATCAGGTAATAACAATGATAGTCTATACTGTTATTCTATTGTTCAAATTTGAACTATTTAGATAATGATGAATGTTTTCCGATTGCAACGCCAACCACAAAAGAGAATCTTGATAAAGCCAAACATTTTGTTCTCGTTAGTAGTTTATTTTGAACGTGATGTTTTTCTATTGAACCATATGTTCGTTGATATATTCTAGCATTCACTTGTTCATCGTGGTAATACGGATCTATTTGCTGTTCTTCATCGTTATTCACTGTTACCATCATCCAATTATGGTCGTCAATTCATTCTTTTATCCGATGGCCATATACATGATCTCAATTCGATTCTTGCTTTACTCCAACATCGATCAACTATGCGTCGTGATCGCCTATTTACATGTGCGATTGGTAATATTGCTAACAAGCATGGTTTGAAACAGTTAGCAAATGAAGCGAATGGAGGTGGTCTAACAACAATATTCGATTCAAACTATCGATCAAGATGGAAAACAAAAGTGTTAAATATTCTTGAACATGTTCGACAGCCATGTGTTACAAGTATATCGATCGATTGGCATGGTAGTTTAGATAAAGAACAAAAATTTAATATGCAAACACCAAAAATCATTCGATCTTTATTCAACGGAATGCGACTTAGTGTCTATCGATTCATACAAAATTGTCATAAGGCAACATTGACAGCTACTATCGATGGACAAGAATTTGTTACGACTGTATTTAGTAGTCCGATGACAACAACCAAAGGACGTATTCTACACTGTTTAACTGCTCGAGCGATTATTGATGATTATGACAATGGACTATTACATGTAGACGAGAGCGAAAACGAACTATTCAAAGTTCAATATAAACAAGATCTCATCGATTTAAGCATCAAACATTCTGTCGTCAGTGCATATACTAGTTTTGTTGCCATTGAAGAACGTGATACCAAAATGGATACACAAACTCTTCAACCGGGTTAGTAGTATATTGAAATCTTACGGATATACTCATCAATTGATTAATAAGAGAACAACAAAAAAAGTAAAAACCTATCTACATGCTTCTTATACTATGTGCTTAAGAGCCTGGAGTATCTATGTTCGGATTGTAGATAATAATTGATTTAGTTTAATCATGCAGTTTATTTTCTAAAAAAAAGTTAAATCTGAGCTCGACGTAGTATCCAGTAATGCTTGAATAAACATGTGACCACATTTTCCATCAATGTGTATTCCTATTGATAGAAAATATTTGAACATGTACATTTTGTTATAGGTGTTCGTCTCCTTGACGTTATGCTTGATCGAGATGTCGATTTACTACCATATATGCAATGGGATGGTGACCTATCCAGTTTGACTTTGATCAAACAAAAATTGATTGATGCACGTATTTCACTTCAAAATGCATCGATTCAGAGTAAAAAAGAATCGGTTACCGACATTGAAAAACTATGTGAAAAAATCTCCTATCGAGCAGGAGGTGATGCGAAATTTGATATGATGATGACCATTATACGTGCATATCGTTATTCATTGAATGAACACGAAAAAGCCAATCAACTCGAAGACAAAATGCGAAATGGTATGTTTCTTAATCTAGGACAAACATTCACAGATGCCAACTTTGATAAATAAATAGATCTCAAGAATGAAATGGTTAGTGCAACGACTGAAGAACTACAAGCATTACAACAACGATGTCAATCTAACAATTTAAGAATCACAAGTGATGAAGAGTACGTAAAAGAAAAGGATGGAAATATTTGAAATAAAATTTGATGTTCGTTTTCTTGTAGTGAACAAATGATCGACTATGATGGTAAGTAGAGTCATAAGTGGAAATCGATCATTCTACGTCGGAAATCTCAATTGAGAAAGAGCCATTCTATGATTTAGATCAAAATGAAAAATAGATTACACTGGCCACCATCAAAACGATGAACAAAAGAATCTGATTATTTTGATTTGCAGTTCGGTTATACTTGAGCAACGGATAGAAAACGATGAAACAAAGTAGAGCAAAATAGTTCTCGTCTTTACCTTTTCAACGTAAATTTTTGCTTTCCTTGTTTATTCTTATCTTTGACAAGGAATGAAAAATTACTGTCTGTAGTTAGTATTTAGCTAATTTGTGTGAAACAATGCCAACATTTGTCTAAATTTTCTTTGTAATGTCGGAAAATTTAAAAAAAAAATGTTTCGATATGATAGAATAATGTATCATGAAACGAGCGATTCATCTTTTATTTCAAAACTAAGTAAAGTCAGGAATTCATTTCCAGATTGCATTCACAAAACTGTAGAAGAGTCAACCATATCTGAATATCGAATAAGTACTAATATACAAATGAATAAAAGCTCTTAGAATTATTTATATAATGTTGGATCCCTAAAAAGAAAGCCTAACAATTTCATAATATATCCGTAATGCGTTTCTTGATTTTTGACACACTCAGTCGATTGTTTATAGAGTAAGATAAATAAAAGAGCTTTGTTCTTAATTCTGATGTTAATGATTAAAATATTGGAATATTGAAAAAAACTAATTTAAAAAGAGTCATCTAACAAGTAGATCGAATTAATTAAGAGAAAAATTTAAAAGAAAAGCTAAACTTTGAATATTCGTATCATTGGAAAGTAAAAATAACCATATGAAATTGCACACGAACCTTGTAAATCGAGAAGAAAACAAAACTGATTTAGTATTGACGAGAGAACGTTTCTAACAATGAAGGTATATGTGTTGATAAGTGAAAAGATGGCACATATTCGGGTCAAATGAAAGCTCTCATCGCCAAACTAACAAGGCTAAAATATTAGCAGTCCTTGGCTTGTCTAGAGGGAGATATTCGATTTTTACTGTATTTATAGTACATGTAGGATGTCCACAATTGAAAATTTCAGTGAGATTTATTTTTCTTTTTTCATGACGGTTGGATACAGCTCATCGAGTTGCATTAGAAAAACTATATTTCAAATTTTAAAAAGAGATTTAAAAAGAATTTTGCGTGGGGTCGGAATTTTGGATCTATTTTTCCTTATATTTGAAAATAACAGTAACTTAGACTCTTCGTTTAAAATTTTTTAAAATCTCTTTTTAAAATTTGAAACATAGTTTTTCTAATGCAACTCGATGAGCTGTATCCAACCGTCATGAAAAAAGAAAAATAAATCCCACTGAAATTTTCAATTATGAACATCCTACATATACTATAAATACAGTAAAAATCGAATATCTCCCTCTAGACAAGCCAAGGATTGCTAATATTTTAGCCTTGTTAGTTTGGCGATGAGAGCTTTCATTTGACCCGAATATGTTCCATCTTTTCACTTATCAACACACATACCTTCATAGTTAGAAAAGTTAATTTTCGACCATCATACAAAGGACAGTGCTGAGTATTTCAAATTTCATTATTTCTCGTCTTCTTTTTTCTCTGTCGTATCAGTATCAAACGATTTCAACATTGATATTTTATATCAGTTTGTTCAGTTCTATCAAGTCATTGATAAATCATAAAAATATGTAATGTCGTGAAAAGTTTTATTTGTGAAAATCTTAGTTATTTTTCCAAAAAAAAAAAGTGTTTGCATCAGTAGTACTTTGAGAATTACGATTGAAATTATTTTCTGTCTTGGAAGAGACACCCGTATACAAGAACGATTTCTAAAAATCAGCAATCTATTATATGCTTAACTATAGAATCTTTTATACGTATATTAATCTATGAATGAACTGAAATAGTTTGATGTGACTCAGAAACTTATAATTATAGTACTAGATATTCACTGTAATATTTACCTCGTGAACAACAAAATTCAATGTCATTGTAGAGACAAGAGTATTTCGATACTCGGTTTTTTTCGAAAAGTGCAGTGATTGTTTGTTTCTAATTGTGATCAAAATGTTCTGTATTTGCTTTTAGCGAGGAAATCTGCACCAGAAGAGCTTTCATTGAAAACAGAAGAGTTACAATGGTCAGAATCGGAGGATGAAGATCATGATATGAGTTTCAATGGTTTCGACGGTTATGCGACAATGCACTCTTATTCGGCATCTGGTGAGTTATACTATTTCCGTTTTCAGTAGTGAATATCGAGGAAAAAGTTTTATAAAATCGAATTTTTTGAATCAGACTCTCGAATTCATGTTTTTAACATCGTTGAAATATCTCGAAAAATTAGGAAATGAAACTTTTCGTGATCTTACCGTTTACTTTAAATCTTTGCCATTGTTTTGAAGAAAATAGTAAATATCAATCATTCTTACGCATTTTGCAAACTGAAGAAAAATGTTGGATCATGCATACGCTTTGTGCACTGATAACTTCAATAAAATCAATGTCTGATCATGTGTTTTTTTTGTTTTTTGATAAATCACCTTCATATGCATGCATCTGAATTCTCAAATATACATAACAATCTGCACTTGTGTACGAACGTTCGAAAAGTTCACTCAAGCAAGCAAAAGATGACTTCAATGTCGAATCTATTTTCTAACTATATTGACCCAATCTATTTTGTATTCATCATAAAAGTTCGATATTATGGCTATATAGTCTGAATTTTCATACATCTCTTTTCATCGATTAAGAGATTTCTCCAATTAAGTTAAAACAATTGAGTAAACGATTTGAAAGATACTTTTAATGACTGAATCTCAATTTCTAACTTTACTTGAAAATGAATATCAAACTTTCTTCATGAAGTACAACATGGAGATATAATACTCGGGTTACACCGTGAATAATACGTATTTTTAACAGCGAATATTAGGCAAGTCGAGACTAGTGAAGTACATGATGATACAGAGTTTTAGCGATTGTTACAATACATAATTCATTTCTGAATCCACTCAAGTTTTCATAATCTAATGTTTTTTTAATTTCAAAATACAATTCGTAAAAACAAAATTGATAAAAAGGATTCTTTAGTTCTACTCGGTAAAGAAGTGCAAACTAATAAATGTATATATATATAGGAAAATAAGATTTCAAGGGCTATCAGATTATACAAAGTGATCATAAGTCAAAACTGCGACAATATCTCGTGTCGTTATTATTCCTTGTATAGTACTGAAAATGGAAAAATTTTCGATTCTTTCCACTAATTTTTGAGTCCTCAGTAAAAAGTTCACCGAAATGCTTCATTAGATTTCGCTGAAATTTATACGATGCTAGATCTTTTCCTGAAATAAATATAGTTAACATTCTAACACAAAATATTAAACTTCTATCGAGTCATAGGTGACGTCAAGATCCAATAAAATCCAATAGATTTTTCATTATAAAATACATTCAGTTTCGAATAATATTAAATTGAAAGTGATACTTTCGTATCATCATAGAATTTTCAGTTTCGCATCCATTCATTTAGAGCAAACACAAGTTCTAATCGAGCATATTGCATTATGAAATAGTTTTTGTTTTTTCTCGATACAGAAATCAAACCTACAATTAGTTCATATTCTTCAAATGAAAAAATTATGTTTCAAGAAGAGAAGTTTCATGTGATTTTCTAATGAACAATGCGTGATGATACGAGTTAATAAAGGAAAACTTTATTTATCACTTTGTTGCATTTAAAGAAAACTGCAGAACAATGCTATTCAATTATTAGTAAAACAAAACTGAATTTCATTCAAGATTATCTGGAACAAAAACTTGATGATTTTTCCAAATACTGTTGTAAATATTTGAAAAAGAAAACGTAATGTAGCTATAAAAAAGATGACTTGAATTAATACAAATACTCGATAAACGTATTTGAAAGGAAGAGACTTCAGCTCATCTTTCTCTATTAAACAATTGACTTTTACTTTAGAGAAAAAAAATCGACTTTTATCAGGAGATCTCTTCATTTCCTTTTTACCATAAGCCTCTTGAGCTTACATAAAAAGTCAAATGAAAAAACTCTATCTGAATATATATCTAAATTTTTAAATTTAGAGTTGCGACTTTCTGCTCTACTTCATTTTAACCAAGAATCTGATAGTAATAAAGTATGACTTTGTATTTCTTATTCTTTTATCAATAATTTGTTTTCATACGAAACAAATACAATATTCGGAGTAGATTTACATGAAAAACATATATAAAAACAAAAAGACTTGACTGAAATACTGGTCAAAGTTTGACAAGACATATTTCACATAGAATCCTCATATTACTTTATGTGATTCTTCTATACCGAGTCCGAATTTTATTTCGCAACAACTTCTTGATCGACAGAGTCTACAAAAAGGAGATCATTCTTTGAAAATTTTGTTTTTGATGTTGAAGAAAATATCGATTTCTCTTCAAAGATTCAGAAAAACAATTTAAATCAGTACTTCAATTCGTTCGTAGTAGATTCACAGGTTTTTTTATTTGCGTCTCTTGATCATCGTAGTTTTTGACAAAATTATATGTAAATAATATGAAGAGCAGATTGTTTATAGTTAATTTTTCATGTCTACTCAGACATTTTTAGCTGATATCTTTAAATAAAATATGAAGTCGAGACATCAATGTTCCAATCATCATACGAAAGACATCGCTAACCTTTTCAAATCTTAATAGTCTTCATGTTTCTCTCTCTATTTCTCTCTCTCTCTCGCGAATTAGTATCAAATGGCTCCAGCATTAATATTTCAAATGACGTTGTTCAGTTCTATCAACTCACTTATAAATCGTAAAAACATCAAATATTGTGAAAGTTTTCATTTGGCGAACATCTTACTTATTTTTCTAAAACATTACTTTTTTCGATCAGTAGCACTTCGAAAATTACGACGCCAACTATTTTTTTGTCTTGAAGGAGATG
>CAJNOL010000577.1:25836-70785 GCA_905250125.1 Rotaria sordida | reverse complement strand
AAATCACTATTTGGGTTTGAGATAGATATGTAGTATAGTAGAAAAAAATCAAAAATATCTTGTTCTTATAGTTTTGTCGAGCACTGTATTAATCTATGAATATACTGAAATAGACTAATTTCACTTAAGAACTTATAAGTGTAGCAGTAAATATTTACTATAATGTCTACTTCGTGAACAACAGAATTCTATGTCGTTGTAGAGAAAAAAGAATATTTTGATAGGCTTTATTTTTCTAAAAGTGAATTGATTATTTGTTTCTACTTCTGATTGAAAAGTTCTGTATTTCGAGTCTTTATTTATTTACTTTTAGTAAAGAAGCCTACGCCCGAAAAGTCTACATTAGACAAACACTTTGAATTAGCAGAATCGGATGAAGATGATGATATGGGTTTCGACCTTTTCGGTGATGACATGACAGTGTCGTCCTATTCGACCTCTGGTAAGTTATGTAACTTTTGTAAAATATGATCTAAAAGAAGTGTTGAAGTATATACAGTAGAATTTTGAACCTCTCCACCGCCACTCACAGATCATGACGAATGCTAGTCAGACACTATGACCTTCGTATTGACATACGATCATAGATCGTACATTAATAGCGACTTGTTACAATGCATTAACAACGTCGTTATTACATTTCGGGAGAATTAAGAAAAAGGAAAGCGAAAATTTTTTCTCCGGAAATATATTTTGTATGAAGCAATCTTTCTATGATCAGCAACAGCAGCTGTATCGAGTTTTACATTTTAAGCCGGTTTGCATTGCTCTAACAGCTGTTTTCTTGTAGGAGATACTCGTATATAAGAATGGTATCTCAAAAAAAAAGTCAATCTAGAATGTACTTTACTACAGAATCATTAATATCTGTAACTGAACCGAAATATGCTGATTTCACCCAGGAACTTCTAGCTATAGTACTAAATATTCCCTTAAATTTTTAATTAATGACCAAGATAATTTTATATTGTTGTAAAGAAACAAATATTTTAATACTCGTTATTTTTCAAAAAGTACATAGTTTATTTGTTTCTACTCCTGATCGAAATATTCTATATTTGAAGTCTGCATTGGCTTTTAGAAAAGAAGTGTAAATTGGAGGAGCGTTCATCGCAGCCACTGTTAAAATCGACAAAACCAGAGAATGAAAGTGATAGTTTCGATTTCAGTATTTTGGATACTATGGATGAGTACACCTATTTAGCATTTAGTAAGTAATGTAACTTTCATTATCAGTAGCGAACATCGAAAGAGAAAAGTTTGATAACACCGAATTTGTTTGAATTGTTTTCAAATTTAAGCTCCCGAATTCCAATTTTTATCATCGCTCAAATAGCGTGAAAGATAGGAAATGAAACTTCTTGCATCATTATCATTAACTTGAAACTTTTGTCACTGTTTTCAAGGAAATACTAAATAGCAATTAGTCATACTCATACGTGTTTGTATCGTCGTGAAATATACATAAAAAAATAATCAAATAAAAGCTTATTAAAAGATGATAAAAGTTTTGAAATTCAAATCAATCAATAAAAACAAAGCTTTCTTGAAAAATTGTCGCTTACCTTTTATTAATTTACTCTACTACTATTACAAAGATAATAGTGTTGGTATATTTAATTAAATGTGATATTCAATATGTTATATTTCAAATGATTACGAAACACTTAATTGATTATATAAAACAAATCTTTGAATAAATAATGCCTTGCAATTTCGATTGCAACTACGAAACCACGATTTCTTAACCCTTTACCCTTTCATACCTGTTCTAGAAGACTAATTGAAAAATGAATCATACTAATAGATTGCTGAGCTCACTAATATACCAATAAAGAAAAGAGTAAAACGAATTGAAATCTCTTATTTCGTTCCGTTTTATCAACAGTGTGGATTAGATAAAAACATACTCTGGTAGTTCTCATTTGAATGGCGACAAAAAAAAACGTTTTTTTTTTGTTCTTCAAATTGTATTTCCATCAATAAAGAACTATAATTGATGATAAAATTTCTTTGATTTTGATTGTGATTATATTAACAAAAAGACATATGTTTGATGCATGCCATTTCTACTTCCCACTATATAGTTTGCACTCATAATTAAGACTCATCGTGTAAATGAAAACTTCAAAAGAATTCGAGCTATCAAACGTTTCTTCTTAAGTTATGGTCATTCTATCGAATTTCCAACTTATTGCAGTATGTGACGATAAAAGTTGATTCAAGAAATTTCAATTTTATAAGTTTGCTCAGAAGTACATGTCACGATTATTAATAGATTCTGGAATTTTCAACTAAAACGAACGTTTCTTTTTTTGCAAAGTGTTTCATACTTTAAAAAAAACCGAATTCTTGGGACTTTTTTGTGAAATAGCAGCATTTTTGTTAACCTGGTATGTCAGGAGAGAAGTGTTCATTCCGACTGAATTTTTCAGAATATTATAATGACCATGACATCTATTTCTGAATAAATTGATAGATTAAAATTCTTTGATTCGATTTTTCTCGTTATACCCTAAAATGAGTTCTATCTATGGCTAAAGTATAGAATTGATTCACGGCTTTTTATTGCATCCAGATCAAGACAATGTTTGATCACAAAATTTAGTGCTCTGGATAAGCTCGATATGCGCCAACTTTGAGCGACTGAAAAATTTGGTAGACTTGTTTTTTTTCACTATTCAACCGAGTATGGAATCTGGTGTATATCTGAACTAATTGAGAATCATCACGAAACTCATCAAATACCCTTTAGGATCAAATTCTCTTCAAACGACTTGAGATGAATCAAATAAAAGATCAATGAAAATTTTCTTCAGTTACATTTTGTTTTCAATTTCAACTTGTCATATGCGCTCAGTATATCGATCGATCTTCAGAAGAATAGATAAGCGTTAATCGATAATCAAATACAACGTCTGTAACACTCCTGTATCGTTCGTCCACTCAGCCCTAATATATTTCGAAAAACAAAAACTTTTTGCAAAAATTATATATTTCATTGTCTTAAAGGTCATATATGTGGATTATTGTTATATTGAATTTTTGTTTTTGAAATATGAGATTCGAAGAATGGTGTTATGTAGACATTTGATTTAGTACTCAAATATTTTCTGTAATGTTTACTTTACGAATAATAACAGTCGTAGTTAGCAAAGAAGAGTAATTAATTTGATACTGTTTCTCTTTTTTTTTGTAATCAAAAATGAGTATATTATTTGTCACTTCTATAGACAGCAGTCTTTTGTAGCTACTGTTGAAGATTATTTTTAGTCAAACATCTATTGAAATTGCAAGTGAGAACAATGAATTTGAAGCAAGAGTCATTAAAGGAGTATGAAGATGACAGCGATGTCGGTGGTGGCGGTGGTGGTGATTTCCATCGTGTTTCAGCTTCTTCTCAGTTTAAAGACTCACGTGGACCTGCTTCAACAAGTCATGATTTACCCACTAGAAAGATTATACTAGATAATGAAGAGAAGCCCTTGACAGAATCAAGTTTAAGTGACTTATTTTCGAAAGTAGAAAGCAAACAAATGCCAACGACTATTGCTGATCACAAAGTTGAAGAAAAGAAGAAGAGTAAGATTATAGGTAAGATTGTTATTAGTATCAAGTTCATTTCATTATACTTTTTATAGAATCAATACCTGCACCACCACCAATGCCACTACAAGGACTGATTCGAGAACAACCAAAATCTCCCATCGAATTGCTACTGTTTGTATTTTCTAGTCTCTATATCACATTAATCATTGTTGTTTTCTGTTAGAAAGAAACGTCGCCAAAACATGCAAGCTTCGACATTATTACAACAGCAACGGGCAGTACAAAAATCGACATCTGAAGCAATGGATCTTCCCTTCTGTCATATCGGTAGCCGCGCACCTAACAGTAAAATATAAATTTTAGCTTATTAATATTTATGTTGATTTCTAACTTCAACTAAATTTGAGCTATATGAAGAGTTCTTGCAACTTGTAGGTTGCTCTTATATGATCAAGAGTTCATGATTGTCTTACATTTATTTCAATCTTTCTATATCTTTATGACCATGACATATAGATTTATTTACTGTCCGAGACGCTTATTCTTACGTTATCCAGAATATTATCAAAGGCAACTGATGAAAACTATTTCGCATATTTTCTTTCTTCTGCATTCCTTGAACTTTGTAAGAGTTTTACTTTTGATAAGATATCTATCAACCCACCACTAAAGGCTAATAGTAGTCAAAGATGATATTTTGAAATTTTGTAAAAAGAGATACAATATTCTTTGACAGATCTAGAACATCTCCCATATATTGCTTACTAATGTGCATAATGAAGTCTTCTTTTGAATAAATGTGCAAAATGTTTTCAACAACGAATAGAACATTAGCCGAATGTTTTAGTGATGCCCAGGATTCAGTTCCTGTATTTTCTAATATCTTATAAATGATAACAACTGATATGATCCCCTATTTTAGAGTTGAAAATGAGTATCTTATTTTCGAATAGTTGAACAACTAGGAATAACTATGACTCAATTTGATAGATAATTTTACTGTTCACATTTCCTTACACGAATGTATTGTAGTTAATCAAAGTGACATACATTTCTTTCAAGTTGCAATTTTATTTTTGCTCACATTTGCACAAGCATATATCGATGATGAGAAGTAGCTGACAAAGATGAGTTTCTTCTTGCATGAATCTCCAAAAGTCTGCGAGAGGTTTATTAAGAACAACTCTGTACGGTCTCGTCTAGGTATGCGTAAAACTAAACAGATCGAACATAACAGAAAAAAGTTCATCTTTGTCAGAAAGAAATCGTTCTCTAGATACTTGATAAATTTTTCTATAGGTCTCATACTAATGTAAGAGGCCTATAAAAGAGTTTCGGATTGATTTCAATTCTTGAAAACCTTTTTTTTTCAGTGTATTTTTCTCAATATATTCGAGTAAGTCCCTTTAAAATTTGTTGATTCTATTCGAAACCCAGTAAACCCCGCTTTGACCATAAAGGTCCAGAGTTATCCTTATTTTTTTATCTATTAATGTGTAGCTGATACGAGCCCTAATCAAATCTCACTTTCTTCTTATGTGTAGTTGTCTCGCCTTCGTCTCAGTTGGCACCTGTATCTCAACTACTGCGCCCGCCACTACCACCGTCACTACAACAATTTGTGCAACCTTTAGGAGCAGCTAGAGGCGGAGGCAGAGGTCGACTGCCAAAGCCTTTTCTTCCGTCAAGGCCCACAGCAAACGCATCGATGACATTTTCTGCGATGCCACCTCCTATGGCTGGCGTACCCCTTTACAGTCCCTATTCTCCATCTGTTTTTGGAACTCCACCAGCGTCTTCTGGTCCAATGATGCATCCATGGAGTTATGGAATGCTCTGTGATCCATATTCATCAATGGTAAACAGCACTAACAATAACAATGCATCGTTCTCGAATATAGTGCCTCAAATGCCAGCTACATCTCTATCGCCACCTACTTTTGGATTTGAGAGTAGCACTACCAATATGCAAAAGCCACTTTCAAGTAGGTTTTCACAAAACTTTTCAACTGGTCAGTTAACGTTGCCCATGCGATATGACTTTGTTCTCTGTTAGGTTTTATTTCCAATGGCAACGTCAGTAGTTCGGTTGGCCTATTTGATAAAGCACCATCATTTGCCCCTGGTAAGCTACAAACAGGATCATATTCATTATTTTGCTCAGTATCATCATTTGTGTTAATCAATACAATACGGATTTCTAGGGTTTGAACCTGTTGTTGTTGCTGCTGCTGCTGCTCCTCCTCCTCCTCCCATGCCAACAACAACAGCATCATCATCGTCACTTCACTATTTCGACCTGGCTCCCATCACTAGTAGTACCACAAATGAAGGTAAGATTTAAATTTTAATCTCTTCGTACCTGTACTGGTACTTCATTTGAATTCAAATCGTGATACATTCGAATCTATTTCGTTTCACAGGATTCTATTACACGATCAGGAGTATGGAAGTTTTTTTTCTCTTAGCTTTGTTATTGGTTATTGTTTTGATGAAAAGTAAAGGATAGACTAAAGCAACCAACGAAAATAATGGTACAATCACGTTTAGTTTTCGTCAAACATGTTTGTATGCCCTTAGAATCTCGCGAACACTTCCAGCATCAATGAGTAACAACAAAATGTCTAAATTTCCTTAGTGTAATTCGCCACAATTCTGTGAGAGCATCGTTTTCGATATTGCACGAGTTAATTTGTTAGTGAGTTATGTCGTTAGTCAAAACTTGCAGTTGAATATTTCATTCCAAAATGCAACCTATGTACTTAATGCCTATTCGATTAATTATTCCTGAAAATTTGTTTTTAGTTTCTCTGAAATTTCAATTGTGAACGAATGTTCAAGGAGATAATGTGTTTTTTTTTCTTCATTGGTGGATACTACAGATGATCTACTGAATCACGAAACATTTCTCTATTAGTCAAATAGTTGAGCAATAATCGTAAAAAAATGAAATTCGAAAGTTGTGCAAAATTGACTTTATAAATCCTATCATTTCATAAGAAAAATTTGGCATATCATAAAAATTCCACAGTAAATGTAACTTAACGACTTCAAAAGTGTTTCAGAAAAGACGAAATATATATCATGATACAATGATAGATTGCACTGCATGTAATCTACCTTTCGTTAAAGCATGCTCATCTTCTCTTGGTCTACAGTTAAAAAATTCATCTTCTTCCGAAGTCGTACTAAAGCACAACATATAATTAATATAAAAGTAACAAACAATGGTATACTGGTAAAAAAACTATACTAAGCCTTATTACTGCTTTGATAGCGATGATAAGATTCACTGTGGGTCGATTATCACTTGAAATTTCAATATTCAATAATAGATACAACATTGATGGAGTTTTTTTAAATGATATCTTTATTTCTAATGGAGCTTCTTGCATCGACTAATGGACTATCTTTTAGCCTGCTTTCTATAAACTATAAATGGCAACATGACTTACTCAATTCATCATTATCAGATATCAGAGCAGTTTGAATTTGATTGCTGTAGTAATTCTTTTGTTGTTTATTTTAAAGATGCTCTAGGGCGACTTTGCAGAAAGTTTTTCATTTTGACAGTCAATGTCACCTAAGCATATTAGTTGTTACACATATCATTTCTTATCGACTTTGTCTACCTCCTCCCTTGATTTTTTCCTAGAGCAGGTAGAAGAGCGGCAAGAATCTAGTCTGCTGTAGCAAGCTATCCTTATTAGTCCATTGTCAGTCGTACGTGTTGTATGTGTAACCTACCACTAATTTGATATCTGTTCTAGGTTTAAAATCGGCATCACCACCCGACGACTTGTTCAGCAGTATGGCTCTTGATGATATTTGGAGTTTTTCCTCTCCTTCATCATCATCCACACAAATATCATATCCAACAACATCACTGTCAACAGAGACGGCAACAAGTGCATCCCGAGGTGGTAGCAGCCGTATGCGGTGTTCACTAAGATCACAACTGAAGCCAAAATTTGGTAAGTTATAATCACACTAATTATTTGATTACTTTGATGAATCGATCATGAATATAGAAGAAACTTTACAAATCTCAGCACGTGGTGGTAAACATGGTAAGATAAAGATTCCTATGAGTGAAGCTCAAAGATCAATCAGTGGTAAGCTGAATGAAATATTACCCACGTACCTATCTTTTTCTTTATAGATCGAGATGTACGATGTGATGAGATGGAGAGAAAGAGGAATGCTCAATTCAATGAATTGACACAAGACTTCAGAGTACGTACATTAATATACAATTTTTTTTTCGACAATTTTATGAACTTCTAGCTGCAATCCTATGACGATGAATTACGAAGCGATACATCTAATATTGAAGATTCAAAATCCATGATTTGTAAAAAGATGAAAAAAATAAAAATGTAAGTTTTAAAAGATTTCATAGAAACATGCGACGATTAATTATTAATCGTCATTGTCTATCGATGACATTTCTGAAATGAGAATAAAATCAAAATTTAGCTCTAAACCAAAAATAAAATATGCTCCGACATTTGATGCACCTGTCCACGAACTACTGCTTCTCGATGTCTGTCCACTTAGTCTGGGTGTCGAAGATATTCACGGTCACATGCATACATTTATTCCTCGTAATACAACAATCCCAAAGCAAACTGGATTTCATCCCGTATTCACAAATGCTTATGCCTATCAAACGACAGCTACTATTCGCATATTTGAGGGCGAACATAATCTGACAAAATACGATGTGAGTAGTATCCGAAATACATCGATTTTATTAGATATACTCCTCTATTGTAGACATTCTTGGGCGAGTTTAGTCTTACTGGTCTAACAAGTAATTTCGCTGCTCAAACGCTTGAAATAGCTATTCGCGTCGATATCGATGCTAATGGTATACTTCATGTCGACGCTGAAGAAGCGCGTTCAGGTGCTAAAGCTTCACTTACTATCGCATCCGATCATCAGAACAGTATGAGAACTATTTAGATATTTGATTTCATGTTTAAACATCATTTACATTTATCTAGGATTGACAAAAGATCAAATTGAACGGCATCTAACATACGTCGAAAGTGATGCAGATTTTGCAGCTAAATCTGGTCAGTATTAAAAGAATAAATTATGTTTAATTATTGTTATTTTTTTAGTTTATGATCGCAAGTCCAATGAACCATTGTATATGGTTCGTATTGTATCATCTTCTCATAGTTTGATTGTTTGCTTTTTTATCTTTTGTCAGCTTGCTGGTCAAACTGAAGCTGTAATACACCACTTTTCTAGTGAACTTATTACATCATTTGGTAATTTATCTCTTATTATTAGTTGCAAAATGTATTCCAACAGTATATGAGTTTAGGTCAAACAACTGATATTCCACTTCTCAGTAAACTGAATGATGTTCGATCTACACCAACAATGATTGAAGAACTCATCAAACTTCAATCTGAGGTAGTATGATATTGAAACTTCATTAGCTATTTATTGTTTTGTATGTGATTCGAATATAGGATGGTTCATTTACATTGAATAAAGCTTTAGCTGATGTACTTCATATCGATCCTGATATTTTCGAGGATCTCGAACATTATTTACGCCAACAAGGTTTTAATTCACTCGGTAATATTGAATTATTTATTATTGACGTATATAGACATGAAATTTCATTTTGTTAGCTTTGAATATACGCAATGAACTTCTTCGTTTGATCGGTACCGGTGTCATTCTTATTTGGCTTGTTGTTCAAACTCAAACTTCACAAGAGAATAAATTTCAATTTTTATTTAATATTGAACAAATCAAAGTGAATCGATTCTTTTTCCTAATCTTCTCATTTTCTATCCTAATTATCTCTCTCTTTCTAAGGTTCATCTTTGCAACCATTTACCTACCAGCATGAATGAACAAATGAACAAAGCAATCCAATTCTATCGACAAGCAAGTCAACGTAATGGTATATATTGTGGACAATTACAATTAAGTGATCATTCGTGGGACGTATTTATTCAACATTTACTTATCGACTACGATCGTATTGAATAACTAAGCAATGCCATCAAATGACATTTCTTCTTTTCTATTAATTTTATTTTATATTTTTATTATTTTAATCTTGATTCTCTTCAACATTGCTTATTGTTCAACTAAAAAAAGCCTAGAATTTGAGATGATGGATGAATGTTTAGTGTATATATGAGATTGAAGAGAAGGCACATACTCACACTCACATCCTCACATTTTTTATGGACAAAATATAGACAAAAAAAAATTAAAAGAATTCTAGTTGAAAATTTTGTTACACAGATAATTATTCCTGTATGGGTATAGATCTATGTTTCTTCATTCTTTATCGATCCATACCCGATATCCACTATGCAGTTCGTCAAATTTCTAGTTTCTGAACCCTTAGTTGATAGTGTTATCTTTGAAATATGGAATGAAAATTCTTCAAAATCTTCATAAATTGTCATTATCACACAAGCAAATATACAAAACCAAAACATTAATTGATACCGAAGCGGTCACAACATTTGTAAATGCAATGATTTTACACCAAATGAAACATCTTCACTTTATTGATGACTTAACATTAAAGCCAAAGCAACACGAAAAATACTGTTAAATATAACAAGAATGAATGGAAACATTTTTCATTCAACAATATATATCATCCATCTCACACTTACACAGATATCCTATTTTCAAATGAATCATACGACTTAGAATTGGATCTATATAAGTAGACTGGAATTAAACTACACGCAAGCATCCATACGAAAGCATATTTTAAAAGAATGAAGCAAGTGAATGGTATTGAAATATATCAGAAACCATAGTCAACCATTATTATCTGAGATTAATGTGAACACTTGCTAGCACATATTTATTTTCGACCATTTTAAAAAGACCGTCTGATGTACACGAATGAGCGAAGGAGGTTGTTGTACCATTCAATTAAAATCTATATTCCACGAAAGAATCGACAATACATGATTGGATTAGAATATGAAATTTAAATTTACTCTTTTAGTTAAATATCTCTACCGTTGATACATCACACCAGTTTGCTATTGATTATTGCCTTGAAAAAAGAAATCAGTACACGATTATTTCATAGGAATGTATGATCCATCAAATATGGTCGAAGCCAGAAGGAAGAACTCACTGCGAATAAACTGACGAGGGTGTGGGTTTCGACGAAGAGAAATCTGACAACAACAATCCTAGTTATACCCACACCTAGCTCAACATAGAAAGTATCTCATTGGATTTGATCACTGTATGAAGCTGGATTTCGAACCTGTCCAACGGGATCTAACATAGTGAGCTCGATCTAGGGGTCCGTCTAATACTGTCGATTTTTCTTTCCTTTCATTGTGCTTCTTCATCTTTCTTATTTATTTAAGCAGCATGCAAACAATTCATACTAATGTGTTCGATTACCATTGTTGTTGATGACAGAATAAGAAGAATAATTGACGATACGTGAATGCATGCTTCTACCAACATTATTTTATAATTTAAATCACTCGAAAGTATCGATTTTAAATGCCTGATGTTGACAATTTCTGAATATCTTTCTCGTTGAACTATGCGGATTTTTGCATCAATTTTTTGACATTTCGTATCAGTAACTTGGATTAAATTGTTTTCAATTGGACATTAATTCAAAAACCTGTTGCACGAAGAAAATACTCATTCTCTTCTAATTTAAGTTATATTACATTCACATTCGATTATTTCTCAAAGCAGATTCGTTCAAGAATATATTTCAACTAGAATTCCATGAAAGTTATCGAGCACTGAAAGCTGTATATCGACAGTATGTTTCATTGTTGAGAAATTTCCAGTGCAGCGTGCAATTATGGTCATTAACAAGGTAGATGGTACAAAGTTTTAGCATGGCTTTTGAAGAGCATCATCTTTGGACATATTCGAATAACATATTGATGTGCCGAATCGGGTGTGGTTGTGGCTGTGACTATGGGCGAGGATGCGAAGAGAAAATCCACATCCACACCTCAAAATAAATATTATGTTGTCATCAAGTAAACTAATCTTACATACTATTGATCTGATTCGTCTTTGAAGCATTCATCTTATGCAAAGCCAACTGATGAGACCCTTAAGCAAGGTTGAAACCGGTTTTGGTGTGCTTGACTCATCCTTACCCTCACTTCTCATCCTCATCCTCATCGCGACAATTTTTCTCAGTTATTGATGCTATTGCGTATGGTTTACAAAACAGAGCAGTTACCAGTGTTCAGTTTGCAAGACTTTTCCATTTTGGAAAAGTCATAATAGGAGAATCACAACATTAAGGCATCCCATACACCGTAAAATAGGCAATATTTTTCAAACATTGAGAAGGGGAAGGGAAAGGGGAAAGACCCATCTCCAGTATTTGCGCCTCCAGTGTCACTTGATCCAGCAACAGAACAATACTAGAAAGAGTTTATTCAGATAGTGAGAAAAAGGTACAGAGTGAGAAAACAAGGATAAGGGGCAAGAAGAAGAGAAGAAGCAGTAGAGTTGTTAGGCATAATTATCGTGATCCATCGATCGATTTCTCGATTGACGTCTTCTGGTTTTTCTTCCATCACCCAATGACCAGTGTCCACTTTAAACATTTTCAAGTCAGCGATATATACCTTTTGTCTTTCAGCGGCACCAATAATACCAATATAATCTTTGGTGCCTTCAATAAAGAGCACAGGTCGTCGTATTGTTGCATTAAGAGTCTTCTCATACTCCCAATCGACGTTGGCAATTACCGCCTTGAACCAATTCAATTTTTGTTGCATTCCACTGGCAAGATAGTCGTGAACTATGGCGTAGTCTTCTTTTGTCATGTACGAAGACCGATTAGTTCGTTTTCTATTGGTTAGCCATTCTCGTACCTTACCAACTGGAGCAAAATCGGTCTTTGCCAGTGTCGAATTACTCGCGAAGGCAATATCGATAAAGCTATCCACATTTCTCTCAATAATTCCTGCTGCATCGTTGGCCTCGAAGAATTCCCAGTAACCAATACTTTCAGAGCCATTAACTAGCAACGACTGCTGAAGAACCACGGTCAGATTGAATTTTATTGGTGGACTATACGCAACGCTGAGGAGCACAGCGCCTAATGTTCGCTCAGGATGGTACAAAACAAATCGACTTGCTGTTCGCGCCCCCCAGTCATGCCCAATGACGAAGATTTTGGAATTACCTAAGCTCACATGGTCGAGAAGAGCAATCAGATGTTCGATCATTGATTTGCTGTTGTATTCATTTTCGTTCAATGGAGAATAGGTTTTACCATAGCCCATTAAGTTGGGCACTAGACATCCGTAGCCTTGCTCTGAAAAATATTTAGTTTGATGACGCCATGAGTGAAACGATGACGGAAAGCCATGGAGAAACAGGAGAGTTGGTTTGTCATTCACGGCTTTGATATGAATAAACTCATACTTAATAGTGGAGGAAATTTCAATAGTTTGTGTTGCTGCGATGCTGTTAATTGATGAAGATGAACAGATGTCAAATGTGCCGAGTGTAACGACGACACAAAAATACAAGACAGAATGTGTCAGAACTGTCATGTTGTATCTGGATATCAAGCGGAGAATGTGCACACCATAATTCACCTCACTCTGTCCTGTTTTTTTTCTGGTGTTGTGTGAAGTATTCACGCCTACTAATCTTTTGATGTCTTTTATAAATACAAAGCTTAGTCGATTAGTGTGTTGACGAATTTGGACGAAAGATAAGATTTCAGCAATATTATTTTACTAAGTGTATTGACAGATTCTGAAGAAAGATAAGATTGCAACAGCGTTATTTTACTAAGTATATTTACGCATCCTTTACCTTTGGTATGATTGTGGGTGATGCCATTTTCAATTACGTATAGAGTTACTGGAACGAATAAGTTCTTTTTCTTTCAATTTTAGAGAGTTCGTGGACTGTCAGTAGTGATACTTTTGGATCATTCCATGAGATCTGTACAGGGCTCGAGATAATATTTTTTAAGGGATTAACACTGTTAGGATTATGAAAACTTTTTAATATCGAGCTTAAGAAATCTCTAGAATTTTTGTGCAACATATTTGTGACAACCTATCGGTAATAAGTCATTGGACAAGAAAGATGCCTTTTTTACAGAAAGAGAAGTGGGTCAATACGTAATCTTAGACCAGCATTTCTCGATTGGTGAAAAAAATGATATATTTATCCGGCATCATTAGTAGCCAATGGGTGTGGGTGTGGGATATCGGTGTCTGTGAGACTGAAGATTTGTGGGGTATCGGAGTAGGTGCAGACAAAAGCGTCACCCAGGCCCACACCCGCACCAACGGCTCCATCAGGATGGTTCCTGGTCCCACGCATGTGTGAATAGAGTAGCAATTAATTCTTTTCCATTCAATCACGATTTATTTTTGAGAAAAAAAAAACAAAAAAAATAAAATTAATCATCGTGCTGAGTTTATTCGATATTAAATTTTTGTACTCTATGATTTGCGTGATCGGCGACATAAAGATTGCCTTGCCGATCGAATGACAAACCGTAGGGCCAAGTGAGTTGATTTGATTGTTCTCCTATACCATTTCCGCCAACAATGACACTTCCCTGTGTGGCTCCTTTGGGCCAACGCATGATTCGATTAAAATAATCAGCCACATAGACAGTCCCCAATTGATCGACAACGACTCCTTTTGGATACGACGATTGCCCAAAACCATTTCCATATCCTTGACCACCAGCCACAACAATGCCTTGTTTTGCACCTTCCATTCATTTCAACACACGATGATTTCCCAAATCAGACACGTGCACTGAATGATCTCGATCGACGAAAACGTAGTAGGGGGAAGAGAGTTGATCGAGACGATTTCCATATCCATTGCCACCTGCAACCACTGTTCCTTGAGATTCTCCTCTTCGATATCGTCTCACTTCGTTTTTTACATCGTCAGTAATATAGAGAGATCCATTTTCGCCCATTGTCAAACCCACACAACCGATATTGGAGATGATTGTTTCTCCACTTATTCCATTTCGACGAGGCCATCGAACCACTCTTTTATTCGAACGATCGCAGATTATGAGACTATCTCTCTCTTTGTCGACAATCACATCTGCTGGGCTATACAACTGATGAGCCCCACTTCCTTGTCCATTTCCACCGGCAACCACTTGACCACTGGTCGCACTCCATTTCCATTCCATAATACGGTGGTTGAATTGATCAGCTACATAGACAGTTTGATCATTATCAACATACAAACCCCACGGGTAAGAGAGTTGATTGGTTCCATTGTTTAGCCCATTTCCGCCAGCCACGGTGATACCATCCTGTTGCCACTTAGCATTCGAAGGAATGTTAATTGAATTGCCTGAGAGAAAGGAAAGGACAAAATGATAAAATATGAAAAAAGACAGAGCGTAGCGAGAAAAAAAATGTAAAATTCATTTGCATATTTGGAAAATCAACGTCGTTCCAAGTTTTTCTAAATGATAGCGGGTGTTTCCTTTTTTGTTTTATTTTCTAGAGAGATTGGAGCTGTCAAAAATTTATTTATTTTGTTTCCCTTTCTATTGGTTTTCTTTATTATTTAATTTATTTATCGACTATCTTTAATCTTATATTTGAATTAGCAGAATTGAGAGAAGACTTTAAAAAAGATTTTTAGTATAGCGCAAAATATTTTCAGAGAGACTGTATAAGTCTGTTGAAATGTGTAGTTCATCCCAATTAATATATCATCAAAAGCACGTGAGACGACATTTGTGCGCACGACTCTAACGCGTAAAACGATTTTTTTCTTGCAGGAGCTACATTTGAAAAAAGAATTTCTTGAAAATAACATTAGTTGTCGTACAAAGAATAATTTAGCAGCTTTAGCTTTTATTCCACCGCAAAATATTATTGAAGAATTTATTCGCATAAAAGAAAATGCGTTTTAGATTAAAACTCATTTTTCATGTTAGAATCGTGCGCACAAATGTCGTACAACCCAAAAACAAAAAAGTAAAGTCCTTTTCTTTCTTTGAAAGAGAAATACGTAGATCAAGCTAGTCATTCTCCTACAAATAATGAATTTTTGTTGTCTGAAAAACGATGTAATTATGAGTATACAAAATATTGAAATTTTACATCCTATTATCGACTAATAGTCAGAATGAGAGAAATATAGAGGGTGAGTATGGATGTGTATTGGATTTCTACAAAACCATGGTTTTTTAGCCATGGACGGCGAAAAAAAAGCGTTTGGGAGATAACTGACATTGGAGGTATTTGTACTGTCAGTCAAAAAGATAGCACATATTCGAGTCAAATGAAAGCTCTCACAGCCAAACTAACAAAGTTAAAATATTAGCGGCCGTTGACTTGCCTAGAGAGAGATATTCAAATTTTAAGGTATTAACAATATATGTAAGATACCTACTATTGAATATTTCGACCGAATTAATATTCCTTTTTCTGTGTTGGTTGGATAGAGCTTGTCGCGTTCTTCAAATATTAGGGGAAATAGACCCGAACTTGTGACCTTCGTAAAAAAAATTTGTAAAGTCAATTTTTAAAATTTGAAACACAGTTTTTCTAATGCAACTCGACAAGCCCTATTCAACCATCACAGAAAAAGGAATATTAATTCAGTTGAAATATTCAATAGTAGGTATCTTACATATACTGTAAATACCTTAAAATTTGAATATCTACTTCTAGGCAAGCCAACAGCCGCTAATATTTTAACTTTGTTAGTTTGGCGGTGTGAGCTTTCATTTGACCCGAATATGTGCTATCTTTTTGACTGACAGTACAAACACCTTCATTGTTAGGAAAGTCAAAAAACGTTAATGTAATGCTTACCTAGTTGTTGGGTAGCAGTTGTAGTTGTTGTTGCACTTGTAATTGGAATCGTACTTATTGTTGTATTATTCATAGCTATTCATGATCATAGAAAATATAGAAGTCAGTGCATTTGTTTTAGGTGAAGCCTAAACAGTGTTTTAAGGTAGAGCAACAATCTCAAATGATCTGAAAAGCGACTCTTTTTTCTTGCGAAACTAATTTTTGATGGAAAACTTCTATGTTTATTAGAGACCGAAAGGTCAGTAAAGTTTTCGACAAATCAATTCGATGTGATTCGACTGAATCAAATCAAAGAGAATCGAATCGAATCGAATTCAATTGAACCGAAGCCATCGAGACCATCCGACTCAAATTCATCACTTCTATTATGTTTTGAATACGGGTGAAGGTTAAAATGCACTGACTGTTGTTAGAGTACAAAATAGTTCTTTCAAGTATGAAGGTTGTAATTTCAACCCTCACATAAATGATTCACCTGCCAGTGTGGCCACCTCGAATCATTAGAATATTCTGTTCTTATATAAGCAGTGTGAGTAAAATGAATTTAAAAAGATATCCGAAAGAACAGAATAATAGTGTAAAGATAAATTGTTACGAACTCTCTATCTCTCTCGTCCCTTTCATCATCAGACAGTCTGAATTCCTACATTCTTCTCTCAAAAAAATTCTCGAAATTTTGACACATTGAAGCATAATCTCCAAAAGAGATAGCCGTTCCAAAGATGGTTTAATCATTAGAAACATAACAAAGAGAATTATAAATGCGTTTTATTTCGAGCTAGATGTCAATCGTAGTTATTTTCAAAAAAAAAGACTACGGAGTGAACTCAATATTTACATCACTCAGCTAAGTATACAATGGAAACTGTGAATAAAGAGAGGTGTGGCACAATAAAATCAATGTACTCTTATGAAGATGGTAAAATATGACACGTTCTACAGAACTGAATCGAATCAAATTATCACTTGTTCAAATTGTTTCGGTCTCTGATGTACATTCAAAAATTCACTGTATCTTCATGCATTGCTATATATCACTACAAGAGACTCTATATTTCAAATTAATGGATATAGTTCATGAGAAGCGATGAAATCTTTTCTCCAATAAATTACAATGCATTTTGTCTCTGTAAGAGTGTGTGAAGGATGAAAAAATAACTTTAAAAAAGATTCAGCTTTCACTTGAATCTCTAGATCACTATTCATTTTCTCACTTGCTGTCGATGGACAGAGTTGCTTATTGAAACTTGGTATTGGATAACAAACAGGAAGATTACGACATCGAGGTTGATGAATACATCTATGATTAGGTTCATGGCAAAGGTTGTTTGGCTGTTCACATGGAACTAGCTCAGAACAATCGATAAATTCATCGCTACAAATGCCAATGTCAATAGCACCTGCAATATAGAAACAGGTACACCCACTATTTGGCGAACATCGATTATATTGAGATATTCCATGACAGAATTGAGATTTCACTCGAACTAGTGACATACTAAATTAATCGCAGAATATGTAAAATGAAACAAGAATCAAACCTGTAAGGCTTAAAAGGAACATTGTTCAATATTAGATGAATAGAAAAAAATGGGTTTTGGAATTACCTGAATAGAATGAATACGAAACAACGAATTACTGTTGAAACCATCGCTTGTGTTGAAATTACACGAAATAGCGATGGCATCCATCTTTATATCTAATGAAGAGATAATGTTTTTCGCACTCACCGAAAGCGAAGAATCGCACGATGTGATCTTTCGATAAATAGAAATTCGATATTGCTTCAACGCTTACCTAAGTATTTAATTTTTCTTCAAAAAAGTAATCTTTATAGAAGAAAAAATCGCGATAAAAGTAGCAAGTAATTGCTTTTGCGATACAAGCATTCAATAGACTTGTATCCCCACTCTAAACATGAGTATTGTTTTTGTTGACCACTGAGTCACTTATGCAACGACGACATAAAATAATTTCAAAAACAAACTTTTTTAAAATATAGTTTTCATTGTAAGCAGTTGACAGAATTTTGCTCCTTGGTCGAATCAAATTCATAATCTTTAGCCAGCCACATTCGTTTGTACTTTGAACTGTATCTTCGTTGCACATCAAGGATTTAATTGTTTGACTTTTATCGTCAAACATCACTATTGATATAAACATATCCAGTTTAACAAAAGATATTCTCTGAAGATAGTGGTATGGTTACGAGTACAGCAAAGACTTGGATTGTTCGCGAGTGAACAAGTTATTTCTATGGTGAAAAAGACTTCTGTTCTCTCTGCCGAAACTTTTTCTGACGTCTTATCACTTCCTATGAAGAATTTTCAGGCACGATACTATTCGAAAGCGCTATTCCTGGCAAAATGTTCATGCTTGATCGATTCAGTCACATTCGACTATAGATTACAAAATCATTTGTCAACTCTCAAGAGCATGGGTGTGGGTGAATATGGGTGGAGTGTGACTGTAAGTGTGTGGATAACTTGCTTGTGTATTGAAAGGATACCCATATCCTCGAAAGTTGACTCTCTGATCTCAACTAGCTCGACAGAGCATATTGATCAATGATGACAATTCTTTCTAATTTGCGAATGGGATGATAATGATGTAATTGTAGAAGTCAACACTACCGATTAAGATGTTAAGAAAGATACTTATAATTCAATTATTCTATCATTTTGACTCTTCTCTTTTTCGCTTTCTGTCTTCAGATAATAATAATAACCATCTTGTATAATTCTTTTATTTATTCATCACTGAAGTTTCTTATCATTTTTACATTCTTATCATAGCTCGCACTCCCCTGTGTGTCAGTGCATTTTTTTTTGTTCTTGTTAGACCATCTCTTTATTTTCTTTTTTTTGGTCACCAAAAAGTAGGTTCTTAGAATTTTTTTTTACTTTTGATTGTCCAGAACAGTTTCATCTGGGTTAGTTATTAAATATGTCGAATATACACCTTACCATCATCTAATTTTTATTCATATTGATCGCTGGAAAATTTCAGCAGCAGTTTTTTATCACCAAATACAAACAATTTATCAAAATTATTGCATAGATTTTAACTGGGATGTTACATTTACTTAGTATTGTTGATAAATTACTGACAATATTATAAGTGTAACATACCATCATCTATCCTACAAATCTGTTTGTTGTTTAGGCAGATACATCTTGAATAGTGGACCAAAAATGATGATAGACTCAAAATTCCAAATGGTCGTTTTTCAGGAGATGTCAGAGCCATAGAGACTGAAAATAGTTTCCTGTCTCACACATTATTCTTCGAGTTTTCCTTATCAGGGTTAAAACAGTTTCTGTCACAACGAAGGTCAAAATGATTTGTCTTCATATATATTTTTTTCGAAAACTCTGACATCCTTCGAATAGGACAGTTGATATAGCTTAGCTTTAGAAAAATTTTCAATTCGATCGGCTGCAACTTGACAAAAACAAAGGAGATTACACAAAAATTTTTGTCAATAAGTTTGCTTCGACAAAAACTAATCATAAATGTAGTTTGCCGTTTTTTTGTATACCCGGTCATTTTTGGCAGTGAAAGGCATGTTTACGCCTTCGAATTTACTCACTAAAGAGAGAACACTTCAGATCAGAGATGTGCGATCCACGAATTTGAACCTGCGGGATCATGTGGCGATGGATGGGTAAGGAACAAGTTTTTTTAGCTATTCGAAACCGATGGGGTAAATGTGTTGTTCGACACGGGGACTGTCCGGGGGGATGAGACTCTAAATAAAAAGATGCGGGCTTCGGGTAGAGCGGAGATAGATGTACAGGAGTTCGGACGGACAGAGAATTTTTTCGGGGCATGATGAAGGATCATCAAAAACTATCGATAGATGTCGTTATTCTACATACACAGTAAGCTACATATATTGATTGATTCATTATTTCTAACCTATTAACTACAAGCTTCCTTGTTCTTTGTTCCTTCCTTTCTTAGATTCCAAATAGACTAGATAAATTACATGTGAATTAAGGAGCGTAATTGGCGTAAAATTTAAAACGTACTTAAGTTATCTTTTTGAATGACTTAATTTTTAACGCGTCAATTATACAATAAGTTGCTTAAACAATTAAATATATATATATATATATATATTAAGACAGAGGATGGTGGCGATGCCACTCCAGAGTTAATTATTATAAAACAATACACTAGATTTGTTAAATCGCTCACAGATTACGAGTGTCTAAAGCGTCTCCGAGCAAGTAAACAATAATAAAAATTTTTTACTCTTCGAAAGTACGACACCGTATTTATTCATTTTCACTACATTATCGGGACATTTCTATAGTCTATTGAGGTCTTATTGTTTCTCATATTGAACTTCGATCATTGATTGACATTAATAAGCAAAAACACTAAAATTGATTTGTAGAATTAATTTTTGGAATTTGTTCTCTCTCTTTTATCAATAATAATAATCGAATTACATGATTTATCACTTGATGAATCGTTTGATACTATAGTGTGATTAGATGCCTCTCATTCGTCGACTTATTCAAAGAGTTACGTATAAACTGTCTCAGATTTTTTTTGTAATATGTTAATCAATTATGTAGAATAAATCACTGAAAACAATCTAAATGATGAATAGAAACTTTTTCGGATTTCACAGGAGCGAGGCGAGGCCCATTGAAAAATCAACGGGGCTGGGCGGGGCGGTACGGACGGGATGGTGTAGAGGATGAACGGGACGAGGCAGGGACAGAGGATAGTGAGAAAAATCATCCACGACGATGGTTAAGGCGGGTTCATGAGTGATGTGGTAGACTCTTTACCAGGCCCAAAAAGAAAATTTCCACACTCGGTCGACAAAAGACAAGTCGTTCTGTCATTTTTCATGCTAATACATTGCTCAACCATTTGTCTTGTAGAGAAATCTTTTCTCTTCCACTTCATGTATTTAGAAAAGTATTGCAATACATTATGGTCAAAATAATTTAATAAAAAAAGTCCCAATCCACATTTGGATCTGGTGGGACTCGAAAAATATGGACTCGAACTTTTTCTATAAAATTACTTTGGTTATAATGTATTGCAGTGCTTTTCTAAATACATGAAGTGAAAAAGAAAAGATTTCTCTACAAGATGAACGGTTGAGTAATATATTAACATGAAAAATGAGAGAACGGCTCATATTTCCTTGACCGAGTTCGGCAATCTATTTTGGACCTGACAAAGAGTTCTAGGTAAGGGACGGATCGGGTGCAGCATCAAAACTCAATACTCCGCACACCTCTGCTTCAGACTATACTAGAATTGTAATAACCACAAAACCAAAAATTCAAATATCGAAGGTTAAAAAGAAGCTAGATCAAAATATCATTTCTTAATATTGTTTCCTTTATAGTTAGCCATAATCGAAGATCTGTGAAATTACGTTGAATGCGGAAGTGTGGGCACTCGCCAGATTTTATATTTTCTTAGTGAATAGGAGAACAGTGAAAGTTGTACAAAAAGTTATTCAATTTCGATATATAAACGCTCTTATCTATATATACACTATTTTTTGTTTTTTGAAAATTTCAGAGTCATGAGTGCTTCATTTACACGTCATAATGTTGAGTTTCCTACTGAAAATGGTGTCTTATTGCGAGGTTGGCTGTTTGAACCCATTCGAAAAGTTGGAAATCAAAAACTTTATCCAGGAATTGTGATGTCACCTTATTATGGAGGTGTGAAAGAACTCTTTGTGGATTTATATGCAGAATATTTTGCAAAATCAAATTTTGTTGCACTTCTTTATGATAATCAGAATTTTGGTGACAGTGCGGGTGAACCAAGACAAGAAATCGATCCAAAAAAACAAGTTCAAGATTACAGCTCCGCTATAACATATTTACAATCGTTGACAAACTTGGTCGATCCTGAACGTATCGGTATTTGGGGTACAAGTTACAGTGGTGGTCACGTGTTAGTTGTCAGTGCAATCGACAAACGTGTCAAATGTGTTGTTTCACAAATGCCATCTATTAATGGAAAAAAGAATTTACGTCGAGTACAAAAGAATGATGAGGAATATCAGAAATTATTGAACGCTTTCGAGCGTGATAGAAAGCAGATAGTAGAAGGAGGGGCTCCAAGAATAATACCAATAGTTCGACCTGCAGTACAGCCAGATTGGTGGGCATTTTTTGATGTAAATCAAGCCTTGGATGAAGATAAATGGCGTTATAAAAATTGGAAAAACGAGCAAACATTACATAGTGTAGAAATGTACGGTGAATATAATCCAGAGGAATACATTGAACAAGTTTCGCCATGTCCATTATTAATGATTGTTGCTGACAATGATACAGTAACGTTTACGGAAGATGAAATCGAGCTGTTCGAGAAAAAAGCCCATGAACCAAAAAAACTAGTTAAATTCAAGGGTCATCATTTTTCAGCCTACAAAGGACAACCATTTGAAATCACGTCAAAGGCAGCAAATGAGTGGTTCACGAAATATTTACAAACATAGTCAACGAGAATATGGAAACCTTGCTCACGTGTTGGTTGACTCTAACAAGTAGCGTTTTTCGAAAAACTTATCCATCAAACATTGCGTGTCTCTCTGAAGTTACGAATTGTAAACTCCATCAATTGCTCTCGATCTTTTCTTTTTTTGTATCGTATTGTCCTTCTATCATAATCAGAGTTCAGCTGAAAAGTGTGTGGGCGTGAATATTAGTGTTTATGATCTCTAGTTTGACACCCACATCCACAAATAATAATTTTTCCAAGTCGTTCGACGTTATACTTTTTTCGAGTGCACTAGCTTGATTTTTTTTTACTAAATATGCAATTAAATATGTTCTTTCTGTTGATGCGATTTTCAGGTTGATATTCGATGTCTTAAGAATCACTTTTGCTCTCAAATAGTCAATTTGTCTCTTTTTTGACTAATATTTCACGGTTTTCAAGCAGAAAATACTTCGTTTGAGTTTTAAAATCATGTCATATTTGAAATCAGCACAAAAAACTGAGTGGACTCATAAATACTTCAAGCTGTTTCTATGATTTTCATTTTTCCGTCAATTTTTGCCCTCTTGTCTACCTCAGGGATGGTTAAAAAATGAATTTCATGAAAAAATCGTTTCAGCAATGTAAAAGCAATGCCGAACTTATAAAATGCTATTTTTAGAGAAAATCAGAAGTGTCTAGATACCTAAATAGTTGTTGTCATGAAACTCATCTTTTGACTATTCCTGTGGAGGACCAGGGGACAAAAGTTGACGAAAAAATGAAAATCATAGAAACAACTTGAAATATTTATGAGTCGACTCAGTTTTTTCTACTGGTTTCAAATATGACATTTTTTTAAAAGTCAAACGAAGTACTTTCTGCTCGAAAATCGTTAAATATTAGTCAAAAAAGAGACGAATTGGTTATGTGAGAGCACAAGTGATTCTTAAGACATCGAATTTCAACCTGAAAATCGCATCAGCAGAAAGAACACATTTAATTGCATATCTAGTAAAAAGAATCAAGCTGGTACACTCGAAAAAAGTATAACGTCGAAAGACTTGGAAAAATCATTATTTGTGCCAAGATGACCCAATCGGGACGAAGTTTGACAGTTATCGATAAAAAAAATTCGAATATTTAAGATGTTCTTATAGATTCTGATAGAGAATGAAATTCTCTATCAAATAAGCCTATTTCCAACTAACTTAGTTCGAATTTTTGAGAAGTTTCATGTCAAAAACTGTTTTTTACGGCTTTCAGAGAATACTTCAGATCTTTCTTATTATCCGAGTACTTTTGAAAAATAACATGATATTTGTTATCAACATACACAACGCTATCAAACTAGAAAGACTTCTGATGGGTTGGCAAAAAAAAATTTTGTTTCAAAACCTGAGGGGATCTCAGGAGTCAAAAGACTGAGTTGTGATAAAATGCAAAATAAACTTGTGAAAAATAATCAAGGATAAATGCTGATTCTCAGTATAATAAAATTAGGCCGAAACTATTTGAGATGCTATGTCTATAATTTGGCACACCTTTCCGAAAAGATCAGCACAACGGGCTACTCGTATATATTTAGATTTATTCAATTTCTTCAATATTCACGGAAAAAAATAAATCATTATTGTACTTCAATAAACGATCTAAGCGACTTTATATGTAGGTACATTCTCTTCCCTTGATACCACGATTTTTCTAAATTACCTGCACATCTCGTTCTTAACGTTAAGTTTACATGTGCAAGTGTTTCACTTGCTTATGGTACATTGGATCATTTTTTCTATTTTCTATTTTGTGCCAACTTTATCTACCTGTTTTTTTTCTTTTATTGATTTCTATTTCTTCTAATATAAATGACGATTACGACCGTTTCTTGTAAGAATATTGCGAATCGTATATATAGGACAAGAAGACAGCAGAGACCAACCGACCACAAAAAGTTTTGCGCTATAAAGCTTTGCTCCTTTTTTTTTCTTTTCTGTTTAAACAAATGTAATCCTTCGTGCTATTATATGATGTCGGATAAGCTTTTATCACGCTTTTCCAATATATTAACCCTATCAATTGAGAGCAATAAACTTAGTTAAAAAAAGGCTACGCATTAATTGCAGCCGAAAATTAAGTCAATTAGTAGAAAATGGCCACTTTTTTGAAACGAAAAAATTATATTGTGTCATTTTTATCGTGTTTCCCAAAAGCGGCCACTTTTCAGATGAAAAGCAATCAACCGACATAATATACTAATTATATATATATATATATTGATTTATATGTATAGCTATTTATTCATACAAGTAGTACATGAATAAAGAAAATAAAAAAAACTTTATTCTTCATCACTACTGTCGTTAGCATCTTTTAAAACATCTATGTATCGATGAGAAATACTTTGTACGACTTTTTGATACGAATTAAAATCTCGATCTTGAATATATTTCCTTTTCGCTAATATAAATTTTTCATCGTCGCGTACATTCTTTGCTTTTCTTAGTCTAGTTGTACGTTTTTGAGCTTGTTCTTGTTCGTGCCGAATCATTAAAAATTCTTCTGATGATTTAATTTCGTTATACCATGTCCAAAGATCTGGATGCGTTCGGGTACGTGAATGTAATTGGCGGTGCCATTCTTCGAGATGGTTGTTGGTGCAAGATATTTCGCCAATTGAATCAAAATGATTCCATATATCAGATGAGAATCTAACATCTTCGACATATGCATTTAATACATAACCGGTTAATTTGTCGAATTTGGGTGCGGGTGTAGTTGAAGAGAACAATAATACCCACACACCCACACTCTGATCCATTTTCACGACGCTAAGTTAAAATTATATCATTAGAAATAAGTTCTATAGTACACAATGGAAAAGAACAAATACTCACAAATCTTTTCACCTCTTCTTCGTAAATCTTGCCTATCGGCTTATCAATATCATCCAATATGTGATGTTTTAATCCGGCGAATACATTTTGTATATTTTCGGCTAGTTTTGGATTATGATTGTGACTTGTACTGTTGCATTTTAAGATCGTATCATTTTTCACAGTAATAGAACAACGATTTGATTTAATAGTACAAACATATACGAATGAACCGTTAAGATTTTCACATTTCAATCAATACAAATAATTATTATAAGAAATTACTCTTTCACCTTTTTGTGTTGTTGACCAAGTAAAGTTAGTATTCAGTATGTCAAATGAAATGTCATCCTCTTTCTCATCCTTTGATATTTATCAATCATACACAAATCATTCGTGAAATATTTGTTTTTTGAATTTGAAGCATACTTTTTCTTATATAACTTGATCAGGTCTATTCAACTATAATGCAAGAAGAAAAAAATTTTGCTAAAGTTTTGATTCGTGGGCACTTTATGTATAGTGTAAATATCATAAAATTAAAATATTTCGCTCTATGCATGACAACCCGAGCCTATATTTTAAATTTCTTAGTTTAATGATGAGACCTGTAATTTGGCCCGAATATATAAGACCTTATTCACTAAGAATACAAAGACCTCCGTCGCGCTGGTCAAAAAATAACCATTTTACTACCTCACATGAAACGCATTTTTTGTGACTGTTTTACATCATTATAATAATTACTATCTATAGGCATTTTAATGACATTTTATCATTTTTATCTCTGCCTGGGTATACATTAGCATATTAGAGAAGGCACGACGATTGGACATGGTCAGTGGGTATGAATGCATTTTTGTTCATATTATTTAATTCATTATAAAATTTTGCCTATTAAATATCCAAGAAATACTGAAGAACGCAATGCCATTGATTGTAAAATGAGCATGGGACCGACCCTTGATGATGGAATATTTGTATTCATGCAAATCGTAATCTAAATGGTAGGAGTACTATTATGTTTCCTAGTGATTATATTAATTCTACTGGCAAAAAACGTCTCAGATTCACTGGTTAACATTATTTCAAAACTGTCGAAATTGAAGTCTATGATCTCGATTACAAATAAGATTTTGAGCTGCCATATGTTCGCTTGAATTTTTATGCCAAATAAAACTTAAAATAATTTTCTTTTAATATCATAAAATTTTTCGTATCCAGGACTCCAGTCAGCGTTGATGATCTAAGCAGGCCAACAGAAAATATAACGACATGGGTGCCAATGCCAGTTGCTTAGTGTGTACGTTAGTATCTTTTCTTCGCTCACATTTTACATAATTTCATAACACCAAACTGATAGAGAGAAAAGTTCAGAGTAATAAATATTTTAAATTGTCTTCGGTAAACTATAACTTCTAATATCAACGATAGTACCAATTTAATATTTTCTTGCAAAAAATGATCTTACATGGTACTGTATTCTCAATTACAATCAAGATTTAATGGTGAATATACTTGACTTGTTTCACAGTAGCGATTGAAAAATTATTGATGATGATTATGATGTTACTGACAATTCATATTTTAGTTTTCGATTTTACAGTTTCTCTAGTCAAGATGACAAATCACAATGACTCATACTTCATTCTTTTCGATGAGCCTATGTATTTGAATTGCTAAACTATATTCTTTCTTTTCAGTTCTCAGAATGAAAAATGATGTTTATTAATTCTCAGAATGAAAAATAATATTTATTAATTCTCAGATACTGATTCAATTTGCTTCATATGTTCGACGAATAGACTGATGCCCTCACTACTAAGCAACACGTCAATCATGTAAAATTTTTAAAATAACCATGAAAGAAACGTGTGCCCGAGGAAAGGGCCTCCAGTGATGTTCTCGTGGGACCCATTAGCTTCATCTTTCGATAGAAGAATGCTGGGCTTCCCCACTTTTTCAAAAGCGTTTTAACGCACCACCCGAAGACCAGAAAGAGGGAGTTAGGATACTTTGAAAAGTATCCAGACTACGAAGAAATAAGAATAACGTCGGAATTAAAACACACGAGTTGTGACACTCAAGAGCTTTCTTACGAGTAATTGAGGTAGCAATGTATTTTCATCGCTTTTTATATCTTTCTCACTACACAAGTATTGCACAAGCAAGTGGCAATAGTGTCAGTGCGATTGTGCAAGAAACACAGAAACTATTGCACAAGCAAGTGGCAATCGTTTCAGTGCGATTGTGCAAGAAACACAGAAACTAGAAAAATCTAGAAGCAAAATGAAAAAAAAACATGGTTTCATTTTTTGTCTTTTGCTTACTCATGCAATGCAATCTGTGGGACTGTTTTATCTATTTCAAGATAAACATTGCATTTAATCTTTGTATTTTCAAAACACTAATAAAAGTATGCTATTCGAATACCTTATCATATGCTATTCGTTCTCTTTCTTCACAATCATTGAATCATGTCAAAAGGATGTGGGTGTGGGTGAGTATGGGTGAAGAGATGAAATTCATACCCACTCCCACAGCCACCCATCTCACCCACACTCCGCACTCATACTTAACACTTGCACACTCACAGCCATCCATCCCACCTTAACCCACACCGTAAAATAATATTCATTTAATGTTCATAGAAAATTAGTAAGACTAAATATTCTCTTCTATACAATCAGTACCATAACTTATTAACTAATAAATACGCATCAATATTATTCTGATTTCTTTAAATTATCATTTGTTTAATATTGATTTTGAGGATGAGAGGGTATGATAAATTCCGCTTTCGAGGAAATTCAAATTTGACTGCGCCTCAAGTGAAGGATGATTTCAAGAAGGGTATGGTATGGGTTGAGTTGTGTTGGGTTGAATTGGGTTGAGTTGAGAATATAAGGGATGGGATGGGTTGGGATGGGATGGGATGGGTTGGGATGAGTTGGGTTGGGTTGGGTTGGGATAGGATGGGTTGGGATGAGTTGGGTTGGGCTGGGATGGGATGGGTTGGGATGGGATGGGTGGAGATGGGCAGGGGTGTCAGGGTTCCCATTCCTCAAGGGTTCCGTTCCCAAGGAACGGGAACCCACTTGGTTATTCATTTCTATGCATGTTTGAACGCGCTTGAGTTCATAGACATACTTTTTCTTTCGTTTTGAGCAAGTCACTCAGGGTTCCCGAGTTCCGGGTTCCTAGGAATGGGAACCCAGTTGAAAATTCATTTCTGTGCATTTTTGAACACACTAGAGTTCATAGACATACTTTTTCTTTCGTTTTGAGACAAGTCTCTCCGGGTTCCCAAGAATGAGAACCCGCATTGGGTTCCGGGTTCCCAGGAACGGGAACCCGCATCGGGTTCCGGGTTCCTAGGAACGGGAATCCGTCCCGGGTTCCTAAGAATGAGGAACCCTATTGCAAATCGTTCAGAATAGAAATTTAGGTGCGGTTCCCAGTTTTTGGGAACCCGGTGTGAGTTCCCGTTCCTGGGAATCCGGAACCCGGTGCGGATTCTCGTTCTTGGGAACCCGGAACCCAGTGCGGGTTCTCGTTCCTGGGAACCCAGGAACCCGGAGAGACTTGTCTCAAAACGAAAGAAAAAGTATGTCTATGAACTCTAGTGTGTTCAAAAATGCATAGAAATGAATAACTAAGTGGGTTCCCGTTCCTAGGAACCCGGTGCGTGTTCCCGTTCCCAGGAACGGAACCCGAAACTGACACCCCTACAGATGGGTTGGGATGGGTTGGGTTGGGTTGAGTTGGGTTGGGTTAAGATGGGTTGGGTTGGGTTTGGATTGGTTGGGTGTGGGGTGTGCGTGGGATGTGGGTGTGGGTGTGGGTGTGAGCGTGAGTGGGTGTGGATGTGCGTGTGGGTGTGGATGTTGTTTCCTTTTAAGTCACACTTACATCCACACTCACACTCACACCCACACTCACACTCACACCCACACCCACACCCAACCCAACCATCCCAGCTAGACATTGGCATCACCATGGCAACTGGTCACGACAGCGCTAGTATCTATGGAAGCAAGAGTTGATTGTGGCGCTGTCGTGACCAGTTGCCATGGTGATGCCGATGTCTAATCCCAACCCAACTCAACCCAACCCTACCCAACCCATTCCATCCCAACCCAATACAACCCAACCCAATTCATCCCAACCCAACCCAACGAAACTCTAACTTAAACTTAAACTTTTTTCGATGTTCCTTTTTATAACGTGAGTTCGCTATGATTATCTTTAAAATATTCAATTAAATTTCCATGTAATTTCTTCTATAGTCATGTTTTTGAATTTTATGGAAAGCGGAATTTACCATCGCATGGAGGATGAGTATATCTTCTTGTCTTTTTCTTATTTAATCGTTACATATGGATTTTATTAGCTATAGAGACTTTAGTAATTCTCTTGTCCTTACCATTCCACAAAGATTTTCAGACTGGCTGAACCAGAATGGCTTTAGTATTTCTTGATCGATTACAACTGTGGTTCAAGCCACAATGCCAAAAATCTTTATTCCTAATTTCGTTATCTTTGCTGAAGTTAACCATCCATCAGACAGAATTCAGTCATTGTTTCATTAATACATTTCTTCTTGCTGACTTTTACCTCAGTAGCTGTACTCTTTAACAAGTTAAAAGACTGAGTTGAAGACATGAAAAAAAAATTACACAATCAACCAGTCACACAAAAAAAACACTTGGCTTGCAATTTTGTTATTTGTATTGCTGATAAGCATTGATCAGAGAGAATTCAGTCTTTCTTTCGTTAATACATTCTCTCTTTGGTTGGGTTTTTATCCCAGTAGTTGCGCTCTCTAAATAATAAAACGAATCGATAAAAGTGGCAAAAAGAAAAATAACGACGAGAGAGAGAGAGAGAGAGAAGGCCACAGGGCAAAATCAATCGGCGTTGCCAATCTCTTTTTGCTTTCTATAAGAAAGTATTGATGACTGGCAATCCTTTTTACGTGCATTCTTACATATTCTCCTTTCTCGTTTTTTATCCCAGTCATAATCTCGGTTGCCAACTATAGGAATTCAGCTGAAGAGATGAAAAGAAATCATATAAGAAGGGAGCAACGACACAGAACAACTTTCATTCATAATTTTGTTGTTTGCTCTGAAAGTAGGTAATAGTAGCAGCAACCTCTTACTTTTTTCTTTCGTTACTTTACTCGCTCTCTGTTTAGTGTTTTTACACATCGTTGTTGTCTGTGATGGACGCTTGCCTTGTATTGTAGATGTAAACAGAAATCATAAAAAAAGCGAAACAGTAACCGGACCAAACCTACCTAACATTTAAGTCCTTTTCTTGGAATGAGACTTTCATGATAAGTAGTTGATATGCACACTATTCCTGTGACTCAAAGGTCCGCACATTGTATTTATATTTAACAGATATTCATAAAATAGCCAACCAGACTTTTCCTTAGAAATAAATAATACGAAAAAATTTCATGTTGTTTTAGATAGTTATGTCGGAAAAATTTTATCATGGCGATCCTGATCGCGATCATAAGTTTTGGGTTTATCCACGAAATAAAGCATTGATAACTCCTCGTTGGGATACGTACGATGCAAATGATTTGTGTGACAATTATACGCTTCTTAGTCAAGGTGGATGAGGCGGAGTGAAAACATACAGATGTAATGGTCATGGGAGGTAAGTAATAGCTATAATCAAAACAGAATTTTCTCTACAATGTAATCTGAATCAATCTTCTACTTTTAGTGGATCAAGCAGTGGTGCTAGTCAAGTCCGATACGTTTCACGTGGTGGCTGACAGTAGGCCTTGGACGATTCGTCCTACTCCATCTCCTAAAATCAAGTGAACTCATTAACTCTCTCCCTTTTTTTTCTCTATTATGTGATACTGCTGCTTTGCATATGTGTTTTTGGTACACTGCTATTTGTGTCTTCTGATGTTGGTTCTTGTGTAGATGGCAAACAGAACTATGATAGTTAAAATCGAAAGTTGTTTTTTCAACTGATTTTTACTTGAGAATAACTTTATTGTTTCGCTTCTTCACATATGTTCCTCTCGGCTTAAACCTATGCTCATTAGTATGACATATGGAGGTTACTAACAAATATTTTAATAAATTTTCAATATTTCTGATTGAATTTGAAAAGAATAAAAAGATTGATAGAATGAAGTTGAAAGATCACAAAGAAAATGTGACAGACATTATGTCGTTTTTTCGATATGGTTGATTTGAACTTGAGGCTATTGAATCTAGTTGATCAAGAAATTATTACTGATTTCGCTCTTCCTCAATGGTCTTTTTCCTCACTTGAATTTGAACGTAGCTTCAATAAGTTTCATTAGGCTGCTTCATTTTGCTTTTATTACACAAGGGGCACTTGAATAGCTACTTCCATTTGCGCACCAAGAATTCGATAAGAAAATGGAGAATGTCGTGCTTTGTTGACTGTCAGTAGTGGGTTTTTTTCAACTTCTAAGAAGAACCGTACAGAGTCCATACTCAAATGCAGTGACACTGAATCAGCAAACGTTGACAGCTATGAAAATGTCTTAAAGAAAAATGGTTTAAAGAAGTCTGATTCACATTGTTCATAAGATAGACAAAACACTTTTGATATGAAAATAATCGAAGTGTTCTGTCGATATTTCTTGAAAATACTTTCACTACAGCTTGGCATGCTGCAACGCAAGCGGGTGTGGGTGCGGGAGTGAGTGTCAATGTATGATTGAATATTGTTCTCTGTCTTTCCTATGCTCACACCCACACCCACACCCACCCACACCCATACCCACACCCACACCCCACGCCTACACCCTTAAACAATGGAGAGCCAGCAAAAAAAAAACAGCAATACTATTGAAAACACGTCCTCTGTAACAGTATATGCTAGTCACAACACACGACTAAATGTAATTGAAGAACAGAAAAGTTTCATATATTTATTTTTCCTTCTTTCGTACAATGTTTTTATTCCGAAAAAATACTACTATGAAGAAAAAAAAATCTGCTAAGCAAAACACATGATACTTGATCGTTCTGTCGTCTCATTTTCAATACTGTATTTGTCGTTGTTTTTGCAGAGTAACTGAAAAGGGATGAAAAGAACGCAAAAAAATAATAGTACAACTTCAAAACAATTAAAGAAAAAATAATTCATGTTTGTTGTAGGATAGATGAAAAGTTTTTTTCAGCAAAAAGCTGAAATCTATTGTTCGAATGTATTTATTGATTTTGATATGTATTCATAGTTTCATAGAATTCTTCTAATATGTTCGAATTTAATTTATTTTGAACCTCAATAATGATTCATTCCATTCAATCGAAGATACAAAAGGATTTGCTACGTTCTAGTAGTTTTCAGAAAATGCAATTCTTTTCTAAAATATACAGAAGAAATCTGTAATAGCCATGTTGGTCATAATTTGGTGTGGGTGTGCTGGTGTGGGTCTAGGTATTGGCGCGATTGAAGAGAAATCCAAACCCACACCTTTTGTCAAGACATATTTAGTATAAAGTTCAATTGGGCATATTATTACTATAAATGCTGTACTGTAAGTCAATAATATATTGAGTTCTATTTTTTCTTGCATTCATAGAAAAATATTTTTCTTAACTGAAAATATTTCGTTAAGATAGTCGAAAAATTTAATAAAGATAAAATTTGATAAAATTAATTAAAGAATTTTATTTATTAGTTGAAATAGCTGATACTAGATTAACAGTACCAACGGACATGGTACTGTACAAATATGTACTGGATCCTATAGAGATGCTCACAATATGATCCGAGTTTCAATGATAAGTAGCATGGTAACTGTACTCTTGAAGGAAATGACAATTAGGGCAGACTAAAATATCATGATTGAGTTTGGCCTTTCAGGTTGACAGCTCAGATCGCGACTATGTGCATTATGGAGAGCGAAGTGAGCTATGAATATATTGAAAGGAATTCATGTCCTTTGCTAATTGCTACAGAGACAGTGCACTTTTATCGTATACTTTAAAGGCACCAAAATATTCCATTTGTAAAATAGATTGGGTGGCTGTGGGTGTATTGTCTGTCTAAAAAAAAAAGTGCCCGTGGCCATTTCTCGAATAACTTGAGAACGGAAGCAGCTAGCGACCTATGGTTTTCACCTTTTTGTGGAGCCTTAGCTACTCTATCGATTCCTATATAAGACATTAAAAAACTAAGACTTCCATAATGTTTGCTAAATGAATCTTTAAAAGATTCGAATCTTGTTCTCTTAAGTTCTATAGTGAACTCTATATTGAAAAGTACTAAAATATAGCCTACAATGACCTCTACAAGTCTACGCAAGGCCCTCCTCTATATCTCTTACAGATCTCAAATGGGCATCATTTTCCCAGAAGTGATGTTGATGGTTATTTTTCATTATTCCTTATTAGCAAGAATGCATTGAAACGTAGATAAAACAGTGAAAACATAGAAAAAGTCAAATTGGAGAGTTGTGTGGACTCGAAGCACATTGGTATCTTATTTCTCTTACATTTCACAACTTTTCTTTTAATGTACAGCTTTGTAAAATATGTCAATAAATGGTGCAATGCGTTTTCAATGGAGGTTAGCGGAGTACTACATTTGCAATCTGTAGATATGTGGTTGTGTTCAACCTGAGTAATAAGCAAAGATTTGCGAAGGGGTTAATAATAATCATTATGAAATTGTTATCTGTCATCATAAAACACGAGTATTGTCACTATAGTTCACTCAAACTTTGTTCAACTGTCCAAAAAAACTGACTATAGATATGTAGAAAATATTTTCCGCATATGTTTTCATACGCTTTCGTTTATATGCTTTTATTACGAAACTTCAACTTTTTTCAATATCACGAGTTGATTAAAAGATTATGTCATCTGTTTGTGAATGTTTATATCCTTAATGATAATCATTGTCATCATGTTGCAATTTTCGATTTTTATTAATTTGTTTTTGACTTGTTGATATTGAATTGATTGATTCAAAATTGAGCAATTGAGTGATATTTTCAGGAAAATATTCTCAAATATCAATTGTTCGTCCTGTGACTTTTATTATTACACAATTAGAAAAGTGCCAATGGAATAGTGTCATATCAATTGTTGCTAAATAGGTACAAAAAATTAATAAAGCATTTTCTATATTAAATATTTTCATATATTAGACATTAGAATAATGAATGCTGAATGGGTTGCAGAATCGGGACTGAAGTTCAGACGGGAAGCAGGGTCTGGCAAAAGCCCTGTTGCATACCGTCACCACGATCGGCCTTTGGATCGAATATGAAGTCGAGACTGTAATCACAGATGAGATCGTAGCCGAAACAGAGCATCTAAGTGAGGCATAAATTGTGAGAGATAGGTCGACCGCAGCAGAATCCTCCGCAACTTTCGGGACCCTTACTGAAACTTAGAGGGGTAATCGGTCCATTTCTGAAACCAGAATGGCATGTAGACCTAGCCACAGTAATTGTACAGAAACACGTTGGTTGCGAACCTTGTGATCACCTCCAAAGTCGAAAGTTTAACTGAGAAAGTAGCCAAACTCTCGGTCCACTGTGAAGCCGAGACCCAAGCTATAGCCAATGGTTCGATTCAAACTTCAACTCAGACAAGCACCAGTCCGTGAAAACCTCTGGAATAGATGCAGGATTGGGACTGAAGCTGGAATGAAATACTGGGTCGAGTCTGAAATCTGAATGAGAAGTGGGGCCTGGCATAGTTCGCATGAAACATAGGCAATGTGGTAGGCCTCGGATTTAGGAATGAAGTCGATAATGTAACTGATGACGCGATTGCAAATTTAAGTAGGATCTGAATCCGACGGCTCAGTAAAATAGGTAGCAGAACGATAACTTGAACTGCGACGTAGACAAACACCAGAACTGAAATAGAAACCGTAATCGGAACAAAAATAACCATGGCGACGGAGATGAAAACACGAACGAAGATAATGGCCGAGACAGATAGGGGTGTCGGTCTGGGTGTGAATGCAATGAACTATTCATCAATACCCACACCCACATTTAATCTAGACCCTTACAACAGCATCGTTTAGCTTGTATCATTCGATACATAATGAGATGCAGCAATTTGAATAAATTTCTCAAATATGTATTAACTCTCTAAGAATTCTTACGTATGTAGAGATTCTTTCAATTTAACACAACTCATTAAAATCTCTGTTTTTTTTCTCACTCTTGACATTTCTGGTTTTGCCAAAATTATACTAAAAGTATTAGCTAACTGAAATTTTAATAACCGAGGCTAAAACATACACTGATATTGCAGCGGCGTAACCAGGATTTTTAGACCAATGGGCAAGGTTTTTTATGATAGACCAAAACTTTTTTGACCCAACACACTACTAATAATGTAAAAACAAACATGCGTAAGTTAGTGTTGAGAACTCTTCAAATATGTATCTGTACAGTACACACAGATATTTTCCCTACAAACTACGTTATTTCACATCTTGGTTTTTTTCTTTATGTTTCCACATATATGTCATTGAATTTTTCTTTCTCTTATATGCGTCACTTTATATGTATATATATCTGCACATATATATGTTCGTATGTGTTCTCTTGATCTGTGCTCTGGTTTCTCTTCTCTTTGATTTATACTTCTCTACCCTTATGTGGTTAGTGTTTTCCCAATAAAACCGAACTCATGTTCATCCAAACTTACAGTTAAAATCAGCGTTGCCAGATCTTCTGAAAAGTCAGAAAAATTTCTGAAGTTTGAACATGTTTCCGATTTTTTTTCTCATTTGTTGCCGAATTCCAAATGTTTTTAGATGGTGGCTTTACTAGCAAAACTAATTGTAAGTATAACTCATTAATGTTATGAATCCATATTCCGCTACCTTCTTTCCTTTCTTAATCTTTTGCAGTTTTTGAGCTCTGCAGCCACTGATGAGTGCTTCAATATATCAGTAAATTTTTGCGTTGCAGAACTTAAGAATAAATGCTAATTATTTTTTTGAACGATTTTGTAAACATATTTTAGCTCAAAAACATGTATTGAAGGAATTTTGAACAAAGGAAAATTTGAAAAATAATGTAGAGTTTATGTTCTATAATCTTTATTATTTTTCGTAAGATTTTTTTATCTGCATCGTTTATATATATATGATTTGTTTGCGCATATTTTGCGTAAACAGAGTTTGAGCTTCGTAAAAGAGTCCGACACTATGTGTCTTTTGCTAGTTTTTTTTTGTAATAACTAACAACTGAAGGCCATGTAACAGAAAATCAAGGAGATTGCTCATAGTTGAATCAAATGAATGCTCTCACTCACAGACCAACTAGCTTAAAACATGAGCTGCCACTAACGTACACAGACCAAGATGTTTAAATTTCAAGATATTTACAGTTTGCCACGTACCCACACTACGAAATTTGACCAATCTATAGTTCTTTTTTTTTCGTCATAGTTGGATGGAACACGACTATTTACATAAGAAGAAGCAATATCACACACATTCAAAAGCAATTTGACAGCAATTAAAATTTTTTGTTTATTACCCTTAAAATTAAAAAAAATGTTGTCTTAGACTTCGTATAATTTGCTTCTTAATATGCGTGATATTGTTTTCTCTTATGTAAATGATTCTACTCCATCCAACCATGACGAAAAACGATGACTAGGTATTGATGAAATTTCATAGTGTGGGCACATAACAAACTGTAAACTTCTTGAAATTCGAATATCTCGGTGTGTGTATACATTAGTGGCAGCTCATATTTTTAATTAGTTAGTTTGACAGTGAGAGCATTCATTTGATCCGACTATGATCAATCTCTTTAGTTTACAGTACACGATCTATTACTCTAAGCTATATAATGGCTGCGTTGTCTTTCTTTACTACGAAATACTTTTGAAAGCAAAGTATGAGTTGATAAAAGAAAAAAAAGTGAAACCTTTTGTGCAAGTATGTCAACATGATAGTCCTTGATTTGCAAAAAGTTATTCTTTCTGATTAGTTCCCGATTTCGGAAAAAAATTCTGATTCTTTTCTTCGTTCTTCAAAGAAAGAACAAGCAAAAAGCGTATGTATGATTCAGACGGGAGAAAAAAATAGAGTTACTATCTAATTCAAAAATAAATAAATAATTCTAAAAAAGTAAAATTTCAATAGGCCAAAACTTATTAATAAAAATTACAATGGGCAAATCTCCGAATGAAATGGACAAATCTCCAAATGAAATGGACAACTGACCATTTACCTCTCCCTTGGCTACGCCGCTGTGACATTGCACACTTATTATCTATAGTTCCAATTAGTTGACATATATTGCCAAACTTATGAGTTCTATTCCATAAAGTTTTATTTCTTATTCTTGTGTTGAAACGACACGAACGAAACTCTTTAATATTCTTGATATCTAATAAGATTAAATTAAAATTTATATGAATAACTTTAAAATTCAGTTGCCTTTAAAAGGCAGCTATTCCACTTTTCAGTTTCTAAATTAACTATCCTCTATTTTGAAATCAAATGTATTCGAGTAATTTAAAATAAGTTTCAACGAAAAACGATAGAAAACTGCAAGCATCCCCATTAAGAGAGGAAAATTAATATTATTGATTCATGCAAGTCTTAATCAATTTAATGTTTGAAGCATATCTATTAATCGAGATCTGAAAACCCATGAAAGTTGTATGAATAGAAACTTAATTTTGTTTTTTAATCTGGTTATACAGTGATGCAGACATCAATTACAACTGATAATACATTTCCTTCCACGGATGCAGATTCACTTATCAACAATGAGCCGATAGAGACGAACAACTAGAAGAAAATCTACAACGATGAACGATTTTCTCCAAATTTTATAATCCATTTATTTTCTTGTTGTATGGTTATTCACGTCATTTGCATTCACCTATTTAAAATTCGGCAATTATCCTTTGTGAAAATCCATGGTATATACAAGAAAAGATCTTAGAGTTCTAGAAACATGAAGTTTTTGTAATATATTTTAGAAATGTTTAGTCGTCATTAAAAAAACTAACTAACTGTCTTATTGTTTAATCAATCATTTTTTATACAAATCAACATCTCTTTTAAAAGCAACTAAATTTTAAAGTCAATTCCGACGTTTATATAAATCAGAGTCAATGTCAATGTCCAATGACTCATCTTTTTATTGTACTGACGACCACACAAACAGCATCAAAAGTTCATCAACAAAAAAACAAAAAAAATTTCATATATATATTTTTTTACTTCTTTTCTCGATTTATTAAAAATTTTATTTAGAACTCAAATTTAAGTGCATGCAAATATTAGTGTACATTTTCTCATCATCACAACACGAAACGCAAGGTTAAGTAAAAAAGAGGAAGAACACATGAAGAACGAAATTTATGTGATGATGAGTACATGGTTAGAAAAAAGCTGTCTACGTTATGAAAAATGTCATGGTCCATTGATTCACGTAAACATACATTTATGGGTAAAAAAACAAGTAATGTTATCGATTATAAATACATAATAAAACCTGTTGCATGTACATCAAACAAAATTTGTACACTCAACTATCAACTAGCACGTAAGTATATTTAATTTCCAACACTCCTAGACTAGTGATAACATTAAATTTGAAAGTAAAGAGTGACTACAAACAAGAAAAAAACGAAAGTAGTTCTACGAGAGCTCCGCTTAGTGATAATCAGGATGTGCAGTGGATTGTCTTGATTGAAGAAGCTCTTACATATATTATAGTCCTACTGCAAATCACGTGAAATACATTAACTTTTTTATACTTACATTGTACCAGGAGTATCAGTAATGAAAGGCATAATTTTCAATTTTTATGAAGATACCATAGCAAGGAATTTAAGAAATTATAATAGAATTTGCTCAATGATATAGACACACCAAAAGTATCTATTTGAATCTTAATGTACTGAATCAAAATCAAAGATTTGTACATGAAAACAATAAGTCCTTATTCACAGAATAGAGTAGGTGTCCAGATAATCTCTTGAAAGTCATCTCAAATAAAACAACAACCTTCATGCAGTAATCATTAGAGAAAATGAAATCGAATCGATTTCGACTTTTCATCAATCCAGCTGTGCTTTTTTGCATAGAACACAAGCTTATATAACAGGAAGGAAACTTGGAAGGAGAGAGAAATAAGAAGAGAGAAAATAGTGAATATATGAAAGAAAGACCAGGCAGCTATTATCTTTCATGAGGTTCTATTATTGGCACACTTAGAGCATGATCAAAGTTGATAATTTGATTGTTGTGCAACAAAAGAAGAAATTATAATCGGTTATAACTTAGATTTTGTTTCACAATAGTAATAGTGAAAATCCTCATATAACTAACTTCAGCATGATTTTGATTGATTTTATATACCGTTGTACTGGTTAATAAACGATAAGGTGAAACAAAATAAAATAGAGTCTTTTTCAATGTAGGCAAAAGACAAAAAATATCGATTAAAATCAGTTTTTTTCCTTTTTTTTCTTTACATAGGGATTCTGTGTCCCAAATCTATGCTGCTTGCTAATATATTTCAACCTTTCTAGTCATGTCGGTCCGATCTGTCTAATCTTTTTCTGAAACAGTCCTGATTGAGGACTAGTCTAAGATCTAGTGTGTTCTTAAACCCCGTCCCAAATCTGTCATTGACGAGCATGAGCATATGTATATTATATAGTCTTGTTCAGGTGAAAGCCCCGCGTACGACTATTTTAGTGTTGGTGATATATCAAATTATTATCAAAAATGCAGGCTAATTCTGTGCGAAGCCTTTTTGAGACGAGGAATAGACAAATCAGTTCGACATGACACTCGTCAGAAAATAATTTAAAGCTGAAAAAGGAAGACCGCCAAAGATGGTTTACATGACACGCTATAGTGAGATCTACTGGACTGGTTCAAACGAGTCTAAATCTAAATATATTCTAATGTGACGATTGGATCGCATAATCGAAAACTCAACTTCTATATCTTGATGAACATTTGTAGACACTATTTAATCGAATTCTATACAGGTATTTTTATAAATTTTTATATGGATAAAGAAACTTTTTATTCTAATACGAATTTATGTATATAATCTCAAATAAGACTATTTTTTCATTAAAAAATTATTTTCATGAAGTTTTAGTAAAAATTAATGAATGCGAACAAATACCATGTTCAAAATAAATTAATAAGTTTTTTAATGGAAAAGAAAATAATGTATACAAGCATCATGATTTGATTTTATTATAAACTAAGTTAATCCATTTAAGAGGATCCTTTCCCGACCCAAAATTTTCAGTTTTTTCGTTTTTCATGTTGGATATGTGGATCTAAACAGCCTCTATCTAACGAGCGCATTGTGAGGAGGTAAAACCACATTTCTGTATGTAAAACCTCGAAAAAAGCTCGATTTTGTGCTAAAAAAGCCAAAAAGCCAACTTTCTTTGTAGTTTTTTCAAAATCAAATTTTCAAAGGAAAAAATGAAAATTTCCTCCTTTTTCTCCTCCACGATTAAATCGATCGGACTTCAAGTTTTTTTAATAAGTACCTTGATCAAATTGGAGTGTGTATTTTTTTTCATTCTTGATAATATTGTTTCTGTGAATTTGGCAGCCTATAGAAAAATGAGCACCATTGAAAAAAACACGTTTTTTGATAGTGTCTTCGATGTTTTGCCTCTCCTGAGCTCTAGGAACAATATTTTTCGAAGAAAAAAAAGACACTCAAATTTGATTCTTGTTGCCATAGAAAAAATTGCAGCTCAGAAAGATGTAGTATAATTTTTTGTAGGGGAACTCAAGGGGAGAAAACCAGATTTCAAGATTTCAAAAGACTCCAATTAAAGGAAACCTGGATGCTCTAATAAATCTCTACTTCAGAACTAATCCAACTTCATTTGATGCGCTTTGCGATGTGACCTATTCCCTCTGCCAAAGAGAGGATCTTATAAGATAGAATGAATTTGTGGCCATACTTTTATGTTTCCATGCAAAAAGCTAGTCACATATTCGCATGTATTGGTATAATCTTTAGCATTTGATTAAAGGCAATCGAAGTCAAGGAATCCAAATCTGTAATTGGTTTCTCAAAATTTCGAACTTGATAATTTGCATTCAGGAAAGGGTTTCTATGAAAATAACCATTTTTTAAAATAAAGTTTTAACAAAGATAATCATCGTCAAGGAATTCAAATCCACAATTGGTTTCTACCTGTTCGTAATTTTGATTCCTCTCTGATAAAACTCATTATTCCTCCGAAGTACTGCACGCCTACCGAGAAATCAAAGATGTGAATGTCACGAAATCTATTATAGACTAAGATTGTTTGACCATACTTACGTTTCGTCAAACTTTATAAAAATTAGTTGTTTTCTCAGAAAGGCTTTTTCTAGATGAAAAAAACTGAAACTAAATGGCATTCGCTTCAAGCCTATTACTTCATCATTTAATTTCAACTACCTAGGTTAAGTATTAGGTGGGAAAATATTAAACTTAATATTAAGTTTTAAGCTTTATATTAACATTCAATATAAATTATACTCGTCACCACGACTCACTTGACCGTCCACCAAATTTGATCTAACCATCGCCTCTTACCATTTACTAGACTCTGTTTTGAGAACTGCCGCTCAACAACGCACTCATATAAAAAGAAATGTTTATTATATTGCCAAACACAGTCCTTTTGTAGAGAGATCGCACTTTTCTATTTTCTGTTGACATTTATTAAAATAAACCTTAACGAATAGCTCGCATCCATTCGCCGACATCCCTAAACGGCGCCAATCTCGACTCCTTGATTTGCTGTATGATCCGGATTTAGTTTAAAGCGCTTCATTTTCTCGTTCAGCACATTTTTAGTAGTACGAAGAAATCAGTGGAAATACATTTCGTATTCTCATGCTGATTGCTAAATGCATATAATAAATATAAGAAGAAGATTAAGAAGTTTAACGCAGTAGGATCGACATTTTAGTTGGTATAGTGGAAATAGAACTCACAAGTATGTGATACTAATTCTTATGAGCTCTATTCTGGCAAATTTTTTCCATAGTCCACTTGTCGGAATTGAAAATTTGTTGTATTAGATCTTTTTCTTTTGATATTTGAAACATCGTGAAATTCTTATTCTTCAAATTCTCTGAAACAATAAATGGCATGATTTTCTTTGATAGGTATGACCTATCCGAATTAGCGTTGTGGCAAGCAGTAGAGACATAATGATATTCTTGGTTCGACACTCTTCTGATCGAGATTCATTAAATATTCTGTATACAAACCACATTTATTCAATGGATCTGCTGACCCTTTCCTGAATCAGATAACGATGTTGCTCCACTTTAACAAAGGAGTGTTACTCTAAGTCTCATGAAAGTTATCTAATCGATAATGTTCCTGTTTGCTGCATACAGCAACTTCCGATTTCTTCCCATTTTTGTGTAAGGTCTTCTTCTGTCTAACGCGAGAGATTCTGCTTGAGGTCAGCTGTCATGATTATTCTAAGTTTGATTCTCTATTTCTGTATCTCTCTTCCGTATGAAAACTTACATTACCATATAACAAAAACTAACTCGTTAAATCCTGACAAAAATATTCTCTTCGCTTTGAATACAGCTTTGGGCATCCTTACTAAAATTTCATTCAAGGATGTAACATATTCATTTCCACAAGCATTTTTCATATAAACTAGAAAGGTATAAAACTTGAGCATAGATCTTGATTTCAAATCAATCGATATAGATAATAAAAAGAAAAAGTGATCAAAGTAATTTGGATTAGTATTCCACACAACTTATGAAAACACACCAGATGTTCAATAGTTCAAATCTGAAGTGGGCTCTCTGGTGAACTTCCTGAAAGGTTGTGCGCATTGAAAGACTCCGACTCCGCTCTCATATATGCAAATAAGTAGTACTACTGCTATTCTTAGCACCTTTAAATACAAGTAACGTTCATCGTCAAGCGATTCACTTAGCCCTAGACTGATAGAATACATGTACGGAAGGAGTAGCATAAAAAGCTACATTAAAAAAGTAATACGCAACATTGATAATATGACCAGTATATCTTAGGCGACCAGAAAACTTAATTTGGAGAATTCTCACTCTAAGTAAAGATGATGCATTTACAAATTTAATTTTTTTTTATCGTTTTTGTTTTATTTTTTTTTTGCTTTTATGAATATAAATAGCGCCCAATAAGATTAGACAACAATACGATTTTTTTATAATTATATTGGCGCTATTTGTACGTACAAAAATATGAATTATATTATTCATAAAATTTGAGTTTTATTAATCAATATTTTATGCTTAAATTCACGCATTAATTCTAAACTATTAATAAATTAGATATTCATTGATACAACATTGCACAATCAATCTTACAATAATGAATAATTTAAACGATTTCTTTAAATCCATACTGCTCATTTGGTCTGACTCTCACTAATTAAATGCTTGTGTAAGTAAGCCGTTTTACATCACTACCCAAATTATAGTTATTCCATTGACATTTTACCCATGATTATTATGGGTTCATTTACATCAGTCTTTAGATGGTCATTTGTACCATAGTTACCGGAATAGTTGTTTGTACCATGATTGCTATATGGTCACTTGTGCCATAGTTATGTGGTCGTTTCTACCAAAAAAATGACCGTTTGTGCCATAGTTACATGCTCATTTGTACCATAGTTACCTAGTTAATTTTAGTAAAAAAATGGCCGTTTGTGCCAAAAAAATGGTCACTTGTGCCAAAAAAAATGGCCATTTGTGCCACAAAAATGGTCACTTGTGCCAAAAAAGTGGTCGTTTATGCCATAAAAATGGTCACGTGTGCCAAAAAAATGGCCATTTTGACCGCGTTACCGACAGACAGACAGACAGACAGACAGATAGACACAGGTGAATTTCGGTTTCTAGACCCTAGCCTTTCAGTCTAGGGAATAATAAATCTCTTTAAAACTTAAAAATATTGAATTCATCCATCATTCTGTGGAAAAGAATCATAGAGTAACTTGGTAATGTTAGTCGTTTCGTATTATTAGGATTGAGTTTAAGCTTATGCTTCCATCTCATCACGAGTAAGTCCAACTATGATAGTTCCTCTTCACAAATACTCGCTTTTATCCAAAGCTATTAATAGTTGTAGATTCTATAATTAAAACTTGAGTATGAGTGTGGGTATGAATAAAGAGAAGTGAGCACCCATACCCACA
>CAJNOL010000577.1:0-16457 GCA_905250125.1 Rotaria sordida | reverse complement strand
TCCTAGTAACATAGATCTCAAACAGTAGCAGATCATTGGTATTATATATTGGCTATAATTGGTAAAAAAACATGTTTTTCAGATAACTCGTTGAAGCTAAATAAACAAATGAATGTTGGGATATCATGTTAACTGACCACGTCCATATACAGGCACTTCAAAAAAGTACTGAGATACTCAAGGTCGCCTACTCCATCCTGCCTCAAAATCGATTTTAGTTCAGGAACAAGCAACTCGCATGAAATTTTCAGGATGTGATGGGACTATCTTGGAGAGGCTGTAAGAAAATTCTCAGCTTTATAGGAAGATGTTTGAGGGAAGTATTCACTAAACAAGGATCAACAATAGGTCACTTGGTAGCCCAACAATTCTCTGTGGACCTTCATTCTATATATTTAGTTTTTTTTTGTTTGAAAGAGCATGTCAGGTTGCAAGGCATGACCGAGCCTTGAAGCTATTAAAATTGTCACCCCTCTTTTTCCGTTTGTTAGGCTATCAAGTAAACTATTGTCGATCCTTGTTTGGTGAATATCGCACTCAAATGTCTTGCTATAAAGCTGAAAATTTTATCATAGCCTCTTCGCGACAGCCCCATCATATCCTGAAAATGTCATGCAATTTGCTTGTTTCTGAACTAGTATTGAGCAAGGTTTGAGTAACAGTTATTTTTTTTTTGTTCTCCAATTAAAACCCTCTTATATATGTTATAATTAGATGCATGAATCTTATGTTTTCTTTCATTCGTTGGTTAAAAACTAATATTTTGTTATAACAATCACAGTTTATCTAAAAGAATTTCATTTTCTTCGATAAAAGCGAAAAATTAGAAAGATTTTGATTAACGTATATTTTTTTTTACAAATAGTATAAAAATCGTTTTTATATATTCAGAATAGCAGAAAATAAAAGAAATTGAGAATATAGACAAGGATGCAAATAAGAAATGGCTTCATGTTTTGTAGAGATGAATTTAAAGAAGTAATATCTCTATACAAGATACAATAGTTTTTTTTCTGTTATCATTTGCATTCTTTGCTATTCTTCGCATCTTCGATTTTATAAATGTTTCATAGCGTTAAAGTAGAGTAAGTTTGTTAGAGTGTATCAAAATCTACTTATTTTACTAAGATTTGAATATTAGCAAGTGAATTTTTATAAGAATTTCTCTAACACAATGTTCAACTAATTTGTAGAAATACATTGATTGATTCAGATACTGTGTGTCAAAAGTTGCTTTTAATATAATGTCGTCATTTTGTTTTTACATCAAACCATAAGACGCGATGATGATTTTTTCTTTCATATATTTTCTATTCGAGTAGGTAAATGAAAAAGTAATACATCGCCCACATTAAATGAAATATTGATCATTGATTGGATGATGTTTGCTATAACATCTAAATCAAATTCAATTATTTGAAAAGAACACAACTGATCAATAAATTTTATTCTAAAGATTTTTGAAAAGATTTATTTTGTCATTTTTTTAAAGAAGAGAAAAGAAAGAATCTTGAAAACTAATATGTCTTGTGACATTTTTCTCCATTATTTCATGTTTCAAATATCAAAATTTTAGATTTCTTCGATACATTATTTTAAACTCGAGTAGTCTTCGCAATGTATGCTAATACAAATTTCGACATTAATTATTTAATCATAAATATATCTAAAAGATTTTATTTGTTTAAATTCTATTCAATATGTATGGCGTGATGTGAAAGCCAACACTCAATAACACATTTTCTCATTATCTATGGGATTAACTCCAAAAGATTCGTTTTTATTTCACTGATATATATTCATTTCTCTTATAGAATATTTTAGAAATGGCTGCACTTTCAAACGCTTCGCTAATTGCCGAGAAAGATAATGTCGTTTCTCCATTTAGATTTATAATCTTTTTGATTATTTTTATTATTAATTAAAAAAATTCAACATTGCCATGCAGTATGTATTTGTTTGAAAAATATTTTTCAGTATGTGTTGTTCTTTTCTCGTGATTTAGGACTTTCTTCATCTTTATACATCAGATCAATTAGATAAGAAAGCATTTATTGAATATTACAAAAAATACATCCACAAAAAGAAAAAAAATAAATAATTCGAGTAAATCAACAGGTCTTTCTCTTTTTGTTAAATATTATTTTATTATGATGTTTAGTGATATTTTTAATATGATAGACATAAACAATAATGGCACAGTTGATTTTTAATGAATTTTCGATCTTCATAGTTTTGATAATTTGTATTTGTCTAAAATTTCGTATGATCGTGCTGGTGTTATTGATCGAAAAAAGTAATCAACATCCAAAAGAAACATGCTCAGGAGATCATTGCTAAATTCTCTATTAGTGGTGATAAGAAGCTGAGTACAGAAGAATTTATTAATGGGTATATTTTATTAATCGAAATCTATTTGCACATTTAATCAAAAATATCCTAATGCAAAATTGAAGTACAAATAAATACAAAAATGCAATTATACTTTTATGATAAATTTTATTGCTCTTTTCGTTTTTTTTCTATCAATTTTTGGTGTTTGACGAATACTCAAAAAAACTTTACAATATATATTATTGACACTTTCAACCAAATATTGCCTCTCGAGTGTATACACCCTCATTCAAACCAGTCTCAATACTTTATTAAACTGTATATTTTACAAGAACAAAATCATGCAGTGTTAATTATTGTATAAATGAAAGTAAGAAATTCAGGAAAGAACATCAAAAAGTTAGTCAAGATGAAATGATTAATCGTTCATTCAATGTATATTCTGGAATATGAAGGAAAAGGAACACATATCAAGAATTCTATCGTTTATGAAAAGCGGAGCGCCGAGTGATGCATGAATTAAACAAGTTCATACATACTTTTTGATATGATACATGGACACCTTCCATCTGTTGATGGCTAAAAGGTTCATTGATGAACCATGATTGAGCTAATCGATAATAATACACACGTAATAGACCACTGAAAAAATGTGTTGATTCATGATTTTGAACATTATCATAACAACTATTCATAATACTATTAAGAAATAATGTACCTATAAGAATAGAAATACAACGAAACAACAAATTCAATCGATGAACTCCTACCACTCATTGTCAATGGTGCATAATAACCAGATTTTCTTTTCATAGTTTTATTCGGTAACTGTTGATAAAATAAGTTGACCATTAAGCATAACCTAAAGAACATCACCAATTTTAATCTGTTTATCTGAAACATAATTTACTGTAATATTATTTTCAATGATAGGAATTAAGTGAAGTTCAGTAAGACTAACGCTGTGTAATAGTACGAAACATAGCTAAACAAAAGACAATGTTAAATGTATGTGATGTTTGTTTTTACCTTGTGAGAATCCATTTTTGTCAAGCATCATTATCATTTGAGTGATGAAAATGGTGTACTATCTGTTGCTAATAATTCAGCACCAGGTTGAACTTGTTCAATGAAAATTTGTTTTTGTTTGGTCAAGGTAATTAGGGTATCATTAGTAAAATAAAATGACTCTGGGGAAAACGCGACTGACGCAGACGATTTTGATGAAATATATCTAAGGTAGTTTAGTTTTGGCTGAATTCTTAAAGCGAAATCTCTTTACTCCTTTTCGAACGAAATATTAGTTGATGATTTGAGAAAAATGCGATTGAAAAAAATTCTATGTATAACACTCACTTTTTGGCTCATTTCTCGAGTTTTCATTATTAAAATTGATGACATTAGATTCAGTGAGGGTTGAAGGTAGTCTCACAACAAAAATACGCTTAAGCGATACGAGTATAGTACAAAAGCAGAGTCCACTCATGTTAAGCATTTTTCTCTCTGAAACAAATGTAGTAATACATGGTCTTCACTTATAACATACAACTTTATATACCTGAGTACGGTTGAAAGATGGAAAAGAAAACATTAAATTCTGAATGCAACCATTAAGCTTTCGTTTATTTTATTACACAAATCAAGCACATTATTTTTTTTCCTCCATTGATCCATCACTTTGTTTCGACGTTGCTAGGTTTCGATCGATAATTGATCGGAGATGTCCATAAATCTGTCTTTCGTTTTTTTGAGGAATATTTTCTTTCATACTCTATCGAATGTATTTTCGATGGATTCTTCGCCACTGTACATCTCACTTAAAAAAAATTAGTAATCTTTCCTACTGTTTTCATATTTCCTTTCGATTGTTTGTTGTTGATAGGGTATCGTGTCAGAATAAAAAATGTCATCTACATTCGCTTTATAAATGTATAACATTTTTTTTATGAATAGTTACCTGTGCATTACTTTTTGTCTACATCTAGAAGAACATACTAATCTACTCTAGACTAATGAGAATATTCATTGAAAAAAAAAATTTTCTAACTCGAAGCCTCAATCGACATTAACAGAAGTATTTCTTCTTTCATCAATAGATAATAATGGGTAATTCCCAATGCTATTATGCTTCAGCCGGATCAAGTTCCAGTATTTCATGCGTTTCATATTCGATGGATAGTATAAAGTTCAGCACTGGTGCTATTGTTGGTATCGTCATTGGTTGTGTTGCAGCTGTCGTCCTCATTATCATAACCATTATTCTTATTATTCGTTGTCTAAGAAGAAACAATACAGAGATGGTGTATTCTAACCCATATCCCTATCCTATGGACAACCAACAACACTAGCCACAACAGCAACAAATGCATATGCAAAGCAGCTCACCTTCATATGCTGAAGCAACTGCAAACAAAAATCAAAATAAACCATAATAAGTGTTTATTGAATATAAATAATTAGTAAAGAGAAAATAAAACTTCATTCATATTGTAATAGGGTATGGGTGTAGATGTACGTGCCGTTCAAGAGAAGACCATAATCCACACCCACATTCACACCCTACTACAGAAATTAAAAATTCAGTTTGCTTTTAAAAGACATATGAGTCTAAAGAATATTTTCTTACCAATAATTAAAGGTCAGGATGAAAAAAAACTTAATAAGAAATTAGTATATTCAATTCCATGTTCAAATTGTAAAGCAGTATACATAGGTGAAACAAGTAGAAATAAAGAAACTCGTATGAGAGGGCATAAAGCAAAAATAATATCACTATCATCAGATTCTAAATTTGTAGTACACATTATAAAATATAAGCATAAATTTGAACTTTCAAATGTTGAAACTCTTGCACATGAAACTAATTGGAGAAGGCGCATGATAAAAGAAAATATTCTAACTAATAGATCTCAAGGAAACGCTATAAATGATATAAAACATATACTTCGAGTTTTTGGTTAACAATATATTTAATTATATTATTCGAATAAAAAAAATTTTTACTCTGAAACTACTACTTTAATTTATATTCTTCTTCTTTCTCAATAATTCTTTCATTTATTTCATTCTTTTCTTATGTAATAAAACATTAAATGTCAATTTATATTTCTCTCAATTTGTAAACCTTTTTTTTATACTTGAAGTGCAAAACCCTCGAGATATTGAATCTAATCATTACATCTCATAAGGCGTCTACTGAATCAATATTTTTTCAAAATGCTCTATTAGCTATCGTGATTAACTTTTTTCTTAAAAATATTCTTAAAATGATTACTTTCCGATAAGGATTATGAAAAATATTTTAAAAAATCTAGGTATACATCAATATATTGTATCATAGATTTATGTGTGAATATAACCATCTGATCATAGGCGTTTGCGGCTTATAAAATAGTCGTTTTGATTCTCATTGAAATACATCGATCAACTTTGTTTTTGTGATTAGACTCAATAATGGCAATGTATTCTGTTGGTATTCTTTGTATTGTTTTGTTGACACTTGCTGCAATAACAAATGCTGTCCGTTGCCCACCATTGATGTGCGCGCTTAACTGTGATTATGGTTTTCAGTTGGATTCACGTGGCTGTCCAATGTGTAGGTGTAGTACATTGTCTCAGGATTGTGTTGAACCTATTAGTGGTTATAATTGTGGCTCAATTGATCATCGTGATTGTCCTGGTACACATTATTGCCAACTCGATTCGACTGGTTTGCGAGGTCAATGTTGTTTGGCTATTGCTTAAATTACAAAAATTTTTTAAAAATTTTAATATATTTAAAAATAAATTATTTCTTTCATAATAAATAATATCAATCTTTACTATTTATTCTAGATTCATCTATTATTGTTATATATAAGAATAAGTTTAGAAAAAAATATTTACAAAATCTTAATAACTTTCAGTTGTCGGTGATGATGTTGACCAATAATGATGCATATGTTTTGAAAATGTTCAAGATAAACACGTTGTTGTTCGATAAATCTGTTATCTTATTTTGTATTAGATGTAGATTCTGAAGCGTAGTATTCCATTTCAATGCTGCTACCAATGCTATCATACCTTAATCGCCGATTTCATTATCATTCAAATCAATATATACCAAAGAGTGATTGACTTCCAGCATATTAGCTAGCGGTTTGACACCGACATCAGATAACTGTTTATCTCATAGATCCAATTCTTTCAGAGTTTTATTGCATTTTAGCGCAGAAGCTAAACGAGCGACAACATCATCGCCCAGTTGGTTCTCTTTCAGGCGAAGATCTTGTAATGTCGAGTTTGATTGATGTGTATTGCTCAGACTTGCTGTACCAACTATTCAGACATTGTTCTCTGCCAAACCAAGCGTTTATCAGGAAGTGTCCCTTAATATTTCGTTAGCAATCAGATGCACATCTTCATCATTCAGTTGTCTCTCACAAAATTCGGCAAATTCAAGAGTAGGTTTTTGCTGAATTAACATTTCTAGTTTTTGATTATGAAAAGTATGTATGAGTTTGTTAATGGTTGTTGAAATGATTCTGCCGATACTGTATACGAAGAAACAGATTTAAATGATGTTTTATTGTTGAACTTATGGCTGATGTCTATGATGACTGATCTAGATGAAGTCGTAGAATGGCTTAATAGTAGTTGAAGAAGAGAAAATGAGGGTTTTGTTTCTTTTAAATGTATAATATAAAGATCAAGTGAAGAATTGATCTTGTCAAGTACTTGAAATTGGGTGGCGGATAGGAGAAGAATTTCATTCTTTCGTGGGAGATAGGAATGCTGATGAATTTCTTTGCCCGATTTGCATTCGATATTGAATAAAGTTCTCATATCCGTATTACCTAAAAACTTTTCTGATTTGAACACCGTGAGCGATTCTGTGCACGAACTAGACAAACGAAATGTTGATATCCATCAAAAGATAAGAATAAAACTACCTGAATCCCTACTAAACAAATATTTTTCTAATTGGATATTGCGAACTAAGATCAGTTTTAATACCACGCAACACTGTTTTTCTAACCGATTGAAGTTTCCACAATACGGATAAAATCGATTTCAGGTTGTGATAGGTGTGAGTGTAGATGTGGATCGACAACGTGAGACTTACATCCACACCCACACCCACACCCACACCCTGTTATTGTTTCCATATATTGTTTTATTTACTTAATTTTGATCGAATATATTATCATCAACCCATAAAACAGATCATTTACTAAGACTTCATTCAACTTGTCTCATATAAATGGTATGCTGCACAGCATGAAAACCGATATCATATTTCCATACAGATAATGTTCGATGAGATGAAAATAAAAAGCTAATCTTCTTCATATTTTGAAAATTGTTTTTTTTTTGGACAACCCGTTAATGAATAAATTTAGAAATAACTATTACGATGAGCAAGATCGAAGTAAGTAGCAGCTTTTTTTTTTATTTTTCTTTTTGCATTACTAAATTGAATCCATATGATTAAACAACCAGGCATATATAACTGTAATTTTCTATCAGTTAGTGTACGAGCACGTGTAACATAACCTCAATAATAAAGAATATATGAAAGAGTTTTGACTAAATCAAAGAGTACGATAGTAGCTTCGTTCATTTCATCTTGTGTTACTGCTTCATTGATAAATCTCTTTTAGTAAAATAAGGTGTTAATAATACAATTCGTCGTTTCATGTTCAGCCATTATATTATTAAAGATCAACTCCATCTTTTGTTTCATAGAAACGATAAACTTGTTTTAATTTTTGATAAGATGATTTTCTTCTCATCATTTCAAATAAAAAAGAATTAAAATAATCTTTATAGACAAAGTGATTTTTACGATCATTAAAAACATTTTCAATATTAATATTATTTTCTGAAGTAATACTATATTCCAAACGAATATTTCATTTCTTCGGTGCTTTCATCAACCTAAATGATGATTTTGTTATTCGTGCATTTCCATTTTCACCGACAGTTGTTGTCAAATTTTGTAAATGTTCATGATTTTTTTAAACGACCAACTAAATATCATATAGCAATCATGTGATAAATGAGCACTTTCTGATGATAATATTGGATTAAATGTACAAGAATCATGGATAAAATTTCTTTTACACTATGGGCTTGATTTTTAGATATTTTCTTATTTCTAAAAAGAATAATAAGCATCATGTTTTAAATATGAAAACAGTCAATAAAACAACAAGAAAATATAACACTCAAAGATTTTTATACTTCCAGAACAGGAAAGAAAAACCTTTCTAACGACACTTAGCAATGAAATAGGGAAGAAAAGTGATCAATCAAAAATAATGCAAATTTTATGATACTTATTATGATAAAAAAGGGTGTGGATGTGGATATCATTTAAGCGAATACATCCATCCACATCCTCGATTTCTACTGATTCCTGGCTCATCAATAGTTTCAACGAAAACTGACCTTAGATTCAAATTCCTCGTCACGGAAAATCTACTAACGATAGTGATAGAACCTCGAAATATCTCTTCTGTGATCCAGAAACGTGGTTTCTTTTTTCTATCCATCAGAGCGCGAACTAAGTCACAGACAATTTCTGGTCTGCATATGCATCATTCCACAATTGAGAATAATGTTAGGATATTTGGCTTATTGGCTAGTGCTAATACGTAAGCATTAGCATTATTTATAATTTAAAGTTTAATATGACACTCTGGGATCAGCCCTGAGTATGCCGTTAAATTAACTTTTCTTTGATCCTCAAGGATGACAAAGATATACGTTTAATCAAGAAATTTACAATGTCTATCATTGCAGAAATTCGAAAATTTTCATTAAAAAAAGTGTGTGCTCCTAAAATAACACAGCTATTTAATAATGACATTTAAATAAAAGGATTGAATTCAATGCAATATATACGACTGTTGGTTCTGTTCAATAAGAGAGGTTTGTCCCTATAAAATCCAATCACGTTTGTTTTCGTATTTTTGCTCTTTATTCCAAAAAGAACATGCATAAGATCCTTTACTTTCCGTACAGCTTGACAGAATACAGAGAAAAAAAATATTTACTTCACTTTATTTACTTTTCAAAAAGTAAAATAAATGTGCCACTTCCTAGCTGTAGTCATTGACTAGGTTCTAAGGAAGTGCCAACTGCTTGAAGCTGGCAACGGTAGTCGGTAGGTCAAGATTGCTTGTTTCTTCCAATCGGTAATTTATTTAATCTTTTCGACGATTGAAAAAATCAATTCAATGAGGACAATTATTTTCGATAGAGAATACATTTCGACATTCAGTGACATCATAACTAGTTTATTTACGGTCTTTTATGAATTATCTCTGAAATAAGCACGAATTTTTGTCAACTTGCATGAATATCTTGGAATTTTTTGGGTGGATGCAGAAAAAAGTGAGAAATCATAGTAGATCATTTTCTGACTTATTTCGTAAAAGAATCTCGTTCTCAGTGGCGTCACCAGGAATTTTTAAGCCATGGACCGTTTCCCAGCTAAATTATTTCGATGCCTGAGCAGCAATGAGCAATTAAAAATCAATTGGGCTATAGTTTTTAAAAATTTATTGTCATCACAAAAGCCGATGTTTATTGAAGAGAAGCTCGTTACTCTCAACTAAGAGACGAGCTTGTTCGCTTGTTTTGCACTGTTTTATAAATGTACTCTTCAGCTTTCAAATATTTGAATATATTACGTCAAAAAAGCATAAGTAAGCACAAATAGAATCATTAGCGAATTTAAATGGAATAGTCAGTATTGTGAAAAAAAATACCATGGAATTATCAACATTATAAGCATCAGGGCTCCACGTAGTATAGAATGGAATGAGACGCACAATTTTTTAAGTTTCATGGTGTGGGACATAGGACATCTCACTCGTCAAGTACCTTTTAAAAGAGATAAAAATTTATTTAAACTCTTATCAGTCGATTCATGCTCACACCTATTTCACATCCTTAAAAATATCATGGATAACTAACAAAGTGTGAAATTTGTTCAAATTCCTTCTTTTATCTTTCGTTTCTTCATGGAAAGACCGACTACCTACCTACAACAAGAAGATAAATTACTCGTTTACATTCTTTATAATCGTATTATTCGATGAGTCTTTTTACGATAAGCGGGTGATTTCTTGAGCTGTAAATTCATAAACATCTGATGTAGAATTAGAACTGCGTAGGATATACCAAAAGTGGTGGAGAAGGTACTTTTATTCCTTATAATACGCTTAAAAGTTGAACAGAACACCAACACCAACACCCACACTCAAATTACGCACTCACATCCGCACCCATAATATGCTTTCTATTCACGCGACGTTATAGACATCATTACTTGCACACTGTTTCACATCAACTCAAAAATAAACAGTGATTCATACTCTCACATTTTTTTATCTAAACTCTAACATCTAATCGAAGAAATGGTTTGTCCTCATATATGAGTCACTTATGAAGCTTAGTTTTCAGTTGCTATCGAATAAGGTAAAGTTTTGTCTTTTTTCTCTTCGTTTATTTACAATGAATGTGTTCGTGTTGGGACCTCAGTCGACAACGTGAATTATGATGGAACATACACAAGATCAGGTAGTGCTTACTGAATTACCGACAGTGGCATCTTCATCATCGTCATTAAGTCGAATCAGAACTGTTATTCATCATGAATATTTTGAATCATATCCAACTGTCAAAAGTTGGCTGAAAAACCAGATAAATAATCCTAGACAACGAATAAAGAATTATTTTCTTTCCTATTTACCATTTATAAATTGGATTTATCGATACAATTTAATGTGGTTTTGGAGTGATCTTATTGCCGGTTTGACTGTCGGTGCAATTGTGATACCACAAAGTATGGCCTATGCCAGATTGGCCAAATTGGCACCACAATTTGGCTTGTATAGTTCATTTGTTGGAGTCATGATTTATTGGCTTTTTGCTACTAGTAAGGTGAATGAAATAGAGTCGGATATCTTAATTCTCCTGAAACAAAAGTTTCTAGTATTTGCTTCATAATTTGGGCTACATAGATTATAGAGTAGTAATGTTTTCTTTTCAGAGAAAGAACAGATAGTTCTCTATTGGCTGAAATAAATTTAATTAAAAAAAGAGTTAGTTAATCATTTAGGTGAAATGTGACAATAGAAAGCTGATCTAATTTTGTTGAAGTTATTTCCCAGAGAAACCTCATTTTTCCTATGAAACCAATCGATCTATTTTGTTTTAAAGTCGAGCTGATCTTATTTTTTCTTGTCAAAAAAAAAACAAGTCGACAACAGAATCTTTTCACTTCATAATTCTATTGCTTCAAATAGTTTAGCTTTTTAATTTTTTTCGAAATCATATAAAACACATAGAGCTATCAAAGAAAAACTATCCATAGAGATGATCTCTAGAAGTTTATCGATAGATAATTTTTTGCTTTTCCAGTCAATCGCTATGGTATCAGTATGCTTTTCTATTTCATCAATCTTAATAAAAGTGAGAGTATCACTTTGTGCCAAAACTCATTTCTCTTATTGTTGATCTTCTAACTAATATCATGTATTGGAAGGACAACATTCATTCTCAAATATTTTGTCAATAGCAGCAAAAGACATTCTAAACTAGACAGAATTATATCAATAATGATTATAAGAAAGTAATATATTGATTACAACATTAGGTTAACATAGATCACATGTTTTCCGATATATGAAATTTTATAGTATCAATGAACAATTGATTTTTTTTTATTTTTCTTTTCTTCACAATGATATCGTTTGTTTGCAGGATATTAGTATTGGACCTGTAGCAGTTATGTCAGCATTAACCGGTAGTATAGTAGAAGCCGTAAATAAAGAATATCCCAAATATGAATTACATACCATAGCATCGGCTTTATCTCTCATTGCTGGTTGTATTGTGTTTGCTCTTGGTATGTTTCGTCTCGGCTTTATAGTCGATTTCATTCCTCTACCAGCTTTATCAGCATTTATAACTGGATCAGCATTGAACATTGCCGTAGGACAAATACCAACACTAATGGGTAATAATGAATATGTAGATACATATGAATCGACCTATTTAGTTTTTGGTAATTTTTGGAAGCAAATTTCACATTGTAATATAAATGCTGCACTCGGCTTAACATCACTCTTTCTACTTTATTTAATTCGTTTTATTTGTATTCGTGCAAGTAAACGTTTTCCAACGAAAGAAAAGTTATTTTTCTTTATCAGTACACTTCGTGCCGTATTTATTATTCTTCTTTATCTTTTCATTTCATGGATAATCAATCACAATGATCAGAAAAATCCACGGACGGCTTTACTCGGCCTGGTTCCACGCGGCTTTCAAAATATTGGCGTACCCTATATTGATCGGTCATTATTGAGTGCTTTTGCATCATATCTACCATCGACAGTAATTGTTCTTCTCATTGAACATATTGCTATAGCTAAATCTTTTGGTCGTATTAATAATTATGTGATTGATCCTAATCAAGAAATGATTGCCATCGGCGTAACAAATATATTTGGACCATTTTTCGGTGCCTATCCGGCGACAGGTTCATTCTCGCGGACAGCCATTCAGTCCAAAGCAGGCGTACGAACACCACTGGCTGGTGTAGTTAGCGGTATATTGATTATTCTAGGTATTTATGCTTTACCAACAATGTTCTATTGGATTTCACAAGCTAGTCTAGCGGCGGTTATCATTCATGCTGTCGGTGATCTTATTGTTGGACCACAAACATTGAAACGTTTTTGGCAAGTAAATCCAATTGAATTTTTCATATTTTGGATTGGAGTTATTGTAACGATATTTTCTACCATTGAAATCGGTATCTACACTACGATTATTTCTTCTGTTGTTCTTTTACTCTTTCGTATTGCTAAAGCTCGTGGTCAGTTTGTTGGTCGAGTACAAGTTCAACAAGTGAAATTATCAGTCGATAACTATGTTCATTTAACAACTCGAAATATCTATGTACCACTCGACCATTCCGATGGATCGAATCCAACAATTATTCCCATATCACCTGGCAATGGCATATTTATCTATAGATTGAATGAAAGTTTTCTCTATTTGAATGCAAATCATTATATAGAACTTATGGTTGAACAAATCTTTCGTGAAACTAGACCAGGCAAAACCAATCCGTATGATTCACTCCACGAACAACCGTGGAGTGTGAAGATGAATAGACATCCCGAAAAGGATCAACAGAAAGATGACCAACGTCCTTGTTTACATGCCATAATTTTAGACTTCAGTAGTCTTGCTCATACAGATATAACTGCTCTACAAAATCTTGTCGATGTTCGTCAACAATTAGATCGTTATGCAGATAAAAAAGTCAATTGGCATTTTGCCGGTTTATCAAATCCTTGGTTGAAACGTGCGCTCATTTCAGCTGGATTCGGTTCATCTGAACGAGGACTTACGGTTTTTTCTGTAGCAAACGTACATGGCAATATCGACGGTGATGAAAACCATACAGATATTGCACGTGTTCCAATTCTTGATACTAATCGACCAATGTTTCACGTTGATCTTGATGAAGCATACGAAGCAGCTATTGCCAGTTTACCTTAGAAAGACAAATCTGTCGTCTTTCATGATGACATAATATAATCTAATTCCATTTTTATGCCTTCTTCGATCTAGTGAGAAACATACTATTGATAAAGACATTTTTATATACATTTATTTATTATTCAATAAATTGCTGTTTGATGCATCCCAAGATCAGATCACATAATCCTTACCAGCTAGAATCATTTGAAACTTCTTGTACGGTCGATCCTTCTTATCTTATAGGTTTTTTGGATATAAATATGAGACCATTCATGAAGGGTATGGGTGTGAATATGGGTGAAAGTGTGGGTGTTGTTGAACAGAAGATCAACACCTACACCCATCTTTTATATTGCAATGAAGATAAACGAGGGAATACTGCTGATGTCAAGACTCGATGATATCGTGAAGATCAAGAACTTACTCTCTTTAGTGTACACGTAGTTATTATGGCAGTGAAAGGATTTTGGAAATTTGGCAAGATAATAAGTAGAAAGTTTTTAATCGTCTGTCGGTTAAAAATGAAGCTGTTGTTGATTTATGTCTTATTATTGCTTGTGCTCATGACATTGATGTTCGAAGTCAATAGCAATATTATCAACAAAGACCTTTTGGATTAAATTTCTATTTCGACAGCAAGCATATCAGTCGAGTGAATCGGCCATGAGAAAAGACATCCGTCAGCAGTCCAAGTACTAGATTCTACGGATGTACAGATTTCATGGCTGATATCAATACAAAAATATATCGAACTCAAAAAAAGAAAGGGCATTTGGCGTGATTTTATCTAACTCTTGAACTGAATCGTGACGAGCTTCAGTTTAAATGAACCTAAATGTAATGCAAATAAGCGAATATGTATGGAAGCTAATGAAAATACAGAAACTCGGCGGAAGATCGAAATAATCGCATCATGAATCGTTTCCTATCTTTGTCTTTGTTGAATCATGTAAACTAAATTTGTGTTTCAGAGTGGGTTAGCACTATGTTCAAGGGTGCAAAGAAATTTTGTTTTATTTTAAGGATCCTAACACAAAAGTATGATGGTTAATATTGATTTAATGGAATCTCAGAACGAAGCTATATTCCTGATTAACTACAATACTTTTGTAATAGACTCTTAATAAAAAAAGAAGCATTGCATTTAGTATTAATTACATGCAATGCCAATGTTAAGCTGATATCTCCTAGTTCTTCCAATTGATAACTGTTCAATCTCTGCAGAATGTTGAAAAAAACCACAGAAAAAAGTAGTAAACCTCAACACTCATTTTCAGTCATGTTTCACACAAGAATCTCAACTGAAAACAGATAAATTGGATTAATTTTTCGAAATTTATTTAAAATTTACTCGTGAAATGATTCAATTCAATTTTATTCGACGGCATCTTGAAACAGTGGAAGTAATGCTATTTCGTATTACTTTAAGTTCATGTGGAAAGTTAGTAGCACGAGCATTAAATACAACCACATTGAGTATCAGCAAACTCTGTGAGCAACCCATATTGTACTACATTGGTATCATATGGTTGTTCAATGCACATAACCCATTTCAATATTTGCTGATTACTTTTAATGCAAAACTCATCTCGTAATGGTTGTGTTGGATGTCGGTAATATATTGTATCAAAAGTCTGATGCCATGCATCGGTATTTGATACATTTTCTAATTCATCATTTTCTATTTCAAGTACGCGACCCATAAGAATTTCAGCACATATGACAGCACCATCTCGTCTTGCTTTAAACTGGGTATGAAAAATTGAACGAGCGAAATAAATACCAAAACCTAACATCTGTGGCAGAGTTGTGCTCAGACGAAAATCCGTATAAGCAATATTCACAGCTGCTAGAGCATCGGTACGATGAAAACCAATGTATGTAGTAGTATATGGATCTTTGTCTGGAACATCAGACCAACGTGGCGTAGGTGTATATGTATTAAAATGAAATATCATGATGTGTTCTAATGTTCGATCGAGACAAAATTGTCCCAATTCACATGGTTCATTCCATAATTGAATTTCATTTCGATTTGCACCCATTAAATGATATGGAATAAAACGTCGATGTTTCTTTAAATAACGTCTGTAAAATGGATTTTGATCACATGATGGGACATAATGCCACCAAACACGAAAATGATAATAATCCAATAATAAAGTCAGTATCGATGATGGTAATGTCATGGCACAAATCCCTGATAGTTTTTGTGTTCGACTAGAAAATTCATAATTATTATACGTTGGTGCTGTTGCATATAGAATAATAGCTAACAAACGTAGACCAATACTAATCATGATAAACAGAAAGCGTACAAGAAAACGCAATTTAGGACGTGCTATGTAACATGGACAATTACAATTGAATAAAAGAAAACGTTGAATTGGTCTACTGGCTAATAGATGTCGTAAATGGCAATTCGTACGTGGTTGATGATGCCATGTACGACATAGTCGTAAAATTCGATAAATGAACCAAAAAAAAATAAAATTAATAAACACACCCATCGTGATTGGGGCCAATGAACTAATTCCATCGATGATAAAACCAGCTACAATTTGAGGAACTGTTTG